>JBCAUA010737631.1:0-15107 GCA_038406235.1 Peronia verruculata | reverse complement strand
AATTATTCATCATCAATGATCAATGCACACCATCTATAATTAGCTTGTCGGACCTACATGTTAGCGTTAGGGTGGACCGTCACCCCGCCCGTCACTCACACTCGTCGGACCTACATGTTAGCATTAAGGTGGACTTGCGCTGGTCGAGGGTCCCAGCAGGTTGAGCCAGAGGGGTTGTTCTGGGTCTCTAGAACAACCGAGAAGGTAAAGAAAAATGAACAGTGCGTCGCCCGGGGTCCATATATCATCACCCAAAAACATTATATTCATGGAGCACTCAACTTAGTTTAGTGGTTATGAATGTCACCATTGATTAAACTGTCTGAGATTATGATACTTTATTAATTTTTTTATTTGTAACATCTCTTCTAACAGTGATGCTGTAATTACAAACCCTGGCATTTTGAAAGAGAGAATGTCATTATTTCATAATGTTTTGTCTTCAGAACAGCAGCAGATTTTGCTTCAGTCTCTGATAAGATCTGGCCCTTCTTTGCTGCACTAGATATCCCAAGGACCCCGAGATCAGTGCTTATTGAAAAAGGAATCGTGCGGCCTGTAAGATCATTGTTTTTGTTGATTTGATCACCCATAAGTCATGTGCTGCATTATACTCTTGCTTCATACAATGACATGAGACATGTCATATGGACTCTGACAGAACAGTACTGCAATTTGAAAACTGAAGTGTCAAACCCTTAAATCATTTCAATGTAGACCTCCTCGCGCTGCCTTTCCCTTTGATTTATCAGATTCATTTCTGGGACATTTGTATCCATAAATGTTTTTCATAAATGATTTGACTGATATTTAATCAGCATATGTTAAGACATGTTTGATAGCATTTGTCTTGCAACTAGGGGAAATGAGTCGGAAGTCGCCCTGAGCAACGAAGATATTCGGCTGTTTTTGGTCATTTTTAACTACTTTCCAATTAAGATACTAAATTTTTTTTTTTTCACAGAACGTCAATTTAACCTTTTTTTTTAAACTGAAAAAAAAAAAATATTTTGGTATCATAGTTGGAAAGTAGTGAAAAATGGTAAAAAAACAGCTGTGACTTGAACTCACCTGGCGCGACTTGCGACTCATTTGCCCTGGGTGCATGATATTTAGACTCTGGTTTGGAAATTAGTGCTAACAATAACATAAAAGTGAAGTGGCCATTGTTTTAACCTGATGAACATTTTATATTTCAGAGTTCCGGTCTGCGGCAGCAAAAGGAGCCGGGATTTGGTATAAACATGGTAAAAGTTTTATTTATGCAGAAAATGTGACTGAAAAGTGAAATAAATTTAATTCAGGAAGAATTTTCCACAAGTTGTTTGGGAAGTCTAAGAAGATGCTCACAAAGACATTTTTCCACATCTCCTGTGAGACTGATGTTCAACGGTTCTCTGTGCATGTTTCTTCTCACTTCCTGCTACATTCATGGAAAATGAGTTTTTCTTTTCTTTGTCTGTTTGTTCTGTTTCATTGACAGCTTCATGAAGTTCCACCTGTAACTTTTTTAAATATCAGGAGTGAAGGAAAAATCACTGTGAATAGCCCAATTACTGGTTTGGCAGTGCTAGGTGATTTTTGAGCAAACCTAACATTCACTTGGTAATTATTTCACATGGTTGGACACAAATAAAAATGGCCACTGATTTTCTCATTTTTCAAACCTCTCTGACTTTGCAGTTTGTAAAAGTATACATTGAAATAAATCAAATGCACAGAATTAAAAGCTCTGTTTATTGAATCTTATTTTGAAGTTGAAACATTCATGAGGAAGGGGTCATAGTTGTGGAAAAAAAACAGGTGTGATAAAAAAATAAGTGAAAAAAAAAAATCAATACATTGGCTCCCTTACCCCAGTTAGTTGACTTCATGAGGTACCAAGTCTTTGAAATGAATATTTTCACATACATAATCCAATTATAAATGGGTCGACAAGTTTGAAGTCATTTGGTGCAGTAGTGGTTGACTCATATGGCTAAGAACCCGACTGAATGGGCAAAGGTGATGCTTCCCTATCAATTGACTCATTATTACTGTCAGATGAATCGTTTTTTTGAGTAGATCTAGATCTAGATTCATATTCTGAATCAGCGATAACTTCCCCCACTATCAAGCTGTGCAAACAGTGGGACAAGCTTGTAAAGCGAAAAAGTGCAGTGATTTAGCTTGACTTGGGCCTGCCTCCATGGTTACTTTTTCTATAGATAGCTCAGACTGGTACTTCAACTCAATTATGAGGGGAAAAAAAATAAAACTCGCCTTCAGCTACACCCAACGACTCACTACCGCCAACTGTCATACATGAACTCCTGTTGATGACTCTACAAAAGTAGAATTTCCATCATGGCAAAATAATCTTGCGGACTACGAGAAAAGAAACAAAATATCAAGTGCTGTTAACAGCAGCTTAGCGACAATGCAAAAAAACCCCCAAAAAAACATGCATCACTCTGAGCAGCTTATTAGAGTGAATTAGTTAGTCACTGATGTTTAGGTTTCTATCCACAAGTCTGGTGAAGAAGTGTTGTTTTTTTTTTTTCGCCATGGCTAGGTTTACGGCAGCCGTAACTTTTAATTTTCCTTTATTCTTATGGCACCCACATGACTAATGACGTAGACCACAATCAGCTGACTGCCGTGAACATGATTATAGTTATGGCCTTCGAGTGGTGCTGTAGGCTAGCAGACTATGTCTAACACCGGTGTTTTAAATCGCTTTGTTTATAGTAGTGGGGATAACCGCAGCTAGAAATAAGTGGGATAAGACTAAGCATAAGGCATTTGTAGTCTTGAGAGATGACCGGCCTCAGATCTTCAAAATATAGAGTTGTATTATACTCCACTGATAGACACGTATGTACACACTGCTGATTTGGTCAGTCTCCTTTGGATCTGGAAACAGATCTTCTCCCGCCGTGACTGCAAGCACGGTCTACTTTGGTATAGACAATGTCATCCTTAAACAGCTTGTTAGGAGTTCTCTTCTTGTTGACTCCACAGATCTGGAGCTTCTTACATAAAACTGAACACAATTATCAGCATGGTATGCTGTAAGTGTAACCAAGTCGTGCAGCTCCTCAAATCTCAAAAACTACCTTCCTACTTGGATCCTAGCTGACTCTATCGCCATTAGGGTCTAACGTAATTCGCGCAAAGCATCAGCTGATTGTGGTCTGCGTCATCAGTGTTTTCTCCAGTATGTTATCTCACAATTGTCCCACTTTTATCTATGTTGCAAAAGTCGGAATTTACACTATTTTGAAAAATGTCAATAAAATAAAAAATTTAATTTTGAGGAATTCTATTGATTTTTATATGAAGTTCATTGTGGTTATTTGTTTATGATCAAATGCCATTGAAGTTGAATGATTGAAAAACTTTTTTCATAATTTAAAAAAGACGCTCAAAAGTTCCAGTCTGTAGCATATGCAAGTTAGATTGAAATAATCCCAGTCATCAGTGTGTTAAATGTATCCAGCTATTGGAGTTTATTTTGCAGAAAGAAGACAGCAATCAAGATACCTAATTTTGCTGACAATTCAGAGAAAGGTGTCTGTGCAACATTGTATTTAGGACATGAGATTCGTAAAAAAAATGTATGAATGAAGATGTATGGTGTCCACACATTGCCATATCATGAAAGCATTCTACATATTCCACAAAACTGATGTTGATAATTATTATTAGAGGATAGCTTTTGTGCATTCTTTTTCAGCAAAATAGCTTTCTTTGCTGACATAAAAATCATCCTACAATTATTTGCTGCCAGATTGTATGGAAAGACATATTCTCTTTATTTAAGGTTATTTTCAACACTCTCACTGTTTGCATTCATGGCAAGTATTATTATTTATATATTATTTAGAAATTATAATGCTTATTTATATGATTTTAAAATTCTTTAACAGGCAGAGTACAAAGTCAGCGCAGGCCAGGATACTCAAGGGAATAACTACTTTGCAGCTATGTCTGGGGATGTGTTAGCTGATGAGAGAGAGCAGGAGCCTTTAGATCCAAGATATGGCAATCAGCCCCACTTTTCAGCATGGAAATAACACAGAAATAAGAGAAAACAATCTGCATAAAACTGTTGTAAATAAAATGGTAAAACAGTATAAGTCAAGTGTGGCCACCTCTTTTTCCATGACTGTGCTAACAAAATAGGAAACAGATCTCATGAATGGCAATCTACACTTTCCACATGTGCATTGTTGCATGGGATGGAGGCCAGCCCTGCAAAGAAGATCAGCTATGTGAAAGTGTATACTGGAAAATCTCTATACATCTGGATAGAATTTTATGAGTTCATTGAGAACTCATTGCTACAGTTAGAATTTTTCATAAAGCTACTGAAGTAGACAAGACAAAGAGAGAGTTCATGAACACGGAATCAAATCAAAGCAATATATCAACTGGCCATAACAAAAGATCGAAACATGGAAATGTCTCTGCAATAAATCTGCTATAATCAATAATTATTTTCATCCAAGAACTGCACTGGAAGATAGGAATATTTCTAAACTATTTATTGTTTTGACAGTGGTGCTATTCATGAATTGCTTAGTTTGTATACAAAGAATAACTCAACTGAACAAGATCTATATTAATTTAAAAAACAATAGAAACACACACAAAAACAATGGAAATCCATTGTAACATAAAACAAATAATGGAAGTGTAGTGCATCTGTCTTTCATTTTTTTTTTTTTCTTTTTGATTTATCAAGACAGCTGCTGAAAATGGCCAGAAGTAGCATGTGATAATTTAGATAATAAAATTATACTTTATATTTAGTTGGGTCAAATGAGTTTCACATGCTGATTCTGTCTTTCGATGGCCCAATTTGTGACTTAATTTTAATGCTGTAATATTTAGAAACTCAATGTTAATTTGTCCTATGCAATAAATGGTCTATTTTGTATTTTTGTTCCTTAGCATTTGTTCCTTTTTTTTTTTTTTCTACTTTTGTTCACTGTTTATATGCTGGGGCAATATTCCTTAGTATATTATTCTAGAACCATGCAGAGTTGATTAGTTTAATGTCCAGTGGCTGTATTATATTTCTTATTTATCTGTTAATTAATCAATATTAATTAGTTAAATACAGTTAAATCCACTCAAACTGAACTCTCATAATCTGAATTTCTGTTAATTCGAATAAAAACAAAACAATAGATTATTCCTCTTTGTGTCCATTTAATGCCTCCCACATAATTTGAAGCCATCGCCATGAGTTTCTTTAAAATCGAACAGATTAGCACAGCCAAAGAGGTAAAAAATCGGCTTTTGTTCTCTCCATATGGTTCTCACCCTACGTCGAAAGTAAAGGAGACAGGGATGAGAGGATTTAGACAATTAATTTACATACATGTGCATGCACTGTGAATGTGTCCCACGCTGCGGCGTTAAGTGGGCCTGTTTGAAGGGAGGAGGGGGGAGGAGCGAGGCAACATAGGAGGAGTAGCAATGCCGAGCAATCGATCAATAATCAAACATCTTTGCAGAGCTTTACAACAGCAGAGGTAGACATGGTCAAACACGTGGGTGTATGGTACTACATGTATTACTATACTTCAGGTTTAGGCAACCCTAGGCATTTCACCTGTGTTACAATCACTGTGTTGCAAGGCTTTTTAGTTCTACCACTGTGACGGTACAGGCTAGTCAGTTCATGTGTCTACATTGTGCTCTCTCTTTCGCCTGCGGTTGACTAGCTTTATTTTAGACTAGATCTACAAGATGGCTTCCTCTAACCCATTGAAGAGGAAGAAGAGGGCTCTTTCCATTGAGTCTAAAATGAAAATGCTGCAGGAAATAGACAGGGGTGCAATGTAGAGGAAGGCTATAGCTGAAAAGTATGGCATTCCCCTGAATATACTGTTGACGATCTTAAAAAATCGGGAACATGCAGGAAAGCGGCAGCCTCCTCTTCTTTTTTTGCCCCATAGATCATTCGAGAGTTGTTTCCCTTGTTTAAAAAAAAACCTGGAAGACGAACTCTCATAAATTGAACCCATTGGAGTGGTCCCCGCAAATTCGATTAAGGCGGACTCGACTGTAAATTATTAATTTGTTTATTAATTATTTGTTTATTTATTATTGGTTTTGGTTGTTGTTTTTGTTTTTTACCAAGTATAGGACATAAGTACATGTATAGTTAATATTTCCTCCATTTATAACTTCAGTCACTTTTATCCATTCAGATACATTTATTTCTTTGGTGAGGATAAATGAAACATGTTGATTTTAGACAAAAAAAGAAAGCCTGACTGCATTCTGAAAAATTATAGTGCATTACCTGCTGTTTTTAACTGCTACTACTGTTATTAAGTGTTATACTAGAGTGATAATCTCTCAGAAGATTAATATGATATTTACTAATTTTTCTTGTCAGAATCTGTATGTTTCTTAGAATGATCTTTCACTGCAGTCTTGATTTGTTCTGATTTTAAAAGATTATTTCATTGCATTTGCAGTTAATTTGAATCAATCTGCAGCATGACTAGTAAAATATTTTAATTCCATTGTGGTAGAAAGCTCTGGCAAATTTTGCCATTCATTTAATTTATTTAAAATAATTGACTTTGTGACATGCATTGTGTATTTTTACATAAATTCATGACATGTCACATAAATGTATTGTCATGACAAGGTTAGTGAATGAATGATGGAACATGTGACCATTATTTATTTATTTTTTTTTCACTAAATTATAACTGTGAGAAACTTTGAATAATGATTGTTTTCTGTAGCAAGTGTCAGTCAACTAAAGTGTTCTTTAAAGTACTTGCAATTTCAGATTTTAGTGACAAAGGATGTGTCAAGTTTAGATCAAACATACTGCTCATTTCCTTGCATATCAACCATATTCTTTCCTTGGATTCATGTTATTGAATTTTTATTTTTGGATAGACAACTGCTGTAAACTTTGTTAATTCAGTTCTTTATATTTCTAACATTACAGATTACACTAGTCATATTCATTTGCTTCCATGAGTATTTAATTTTCTAAGTGATTATAATTGGTGATGAAGGCAGATGATTATTATAAGTCCTATTGCTAATATTTTTAGAGGACAAATATTGAGAAAACAAAATAATTTGAGGATCTGAATAAGTGCATTGTTACTGTCTAAGTGAGAGTGAAAAAGTGAAATATGGTTGTCACAGAACAAAAATCAAACTGATACATATATTTTATATAAGACTGGGATGAATTGTGATCATTCACAATAATGTTGTTCTCCCTTCCATGAGATACTGAATTATTTTCTGATTCAGTTTTAATCATAATGCTATCTTGTATTCTTATGCTCTTGTATTTTCCCCATTTTTGTAATACATCTTACACTTTGTTGTATCCAAAATTATTCTTTTATTGAATGTATCTTCATTTTGCACTTCAGAAAGTATATTTTCCGTCCAAAATCTAGTCACATCTTAGTCTTTGTGAGTTTATTATGATTATCTCTCATGCCGTTTGCAGCTGTACACTGTTGCCCGAGGAACAAATATTTCAAGGGGAGTCATCCCCTATGTCAATACTGTTGCACTCTCTCACCGATGTGAGAATTATTTCCTTAAACAAATTTTCTATTTTCCTTCTTTATCTCTTTGTTTTTGTTGATGTGTACTCTAAAATATATGTAGCCCTCTGTAACTTGGTAAGGAAGTGCTGCTGGTTTTTTTTTCATTTTTTCCCCGATGATGAAACCTCAAGAAACTGTGACGGATGCTGATTACACAAATTAACTTTATAGTTTTATTGAATAAGTGATGCTCAGTAATGTACATTTTTTTACTTTCAGGTTCATATTTAGAAATTGTGAATGAAAGAGCAAGAGTTGTGACTGTTTAATTTTCATGGTTAACAGAATTTAATGTATGTAGGAATCTCACATGTACAAATACCTACTGACAAACATACATATAAAATCCTATGAATTGAACACAACATGAATTTCAAGTTCCATTCTATATGAGACACAATTTATATGTTGAAATCAGGCACTGGTAAATTTTTGGGCAAACAAAAGTTATTAGTGTCACACCAATGTTTGTTCATTTCCTTTTCCTTTGGTGAAAAAATTGTATTCCACCTTGAGTAGATATCAAGATATAGGCAATATAAAGGCAGCAAGGTGACATACTGCTGGAGCCGAATTTAGTGAGAAAATGGCCTATCAGTTTTGTAATCGTTATTAATCTTCATATAGGTCAGGTCACTAGATTGCAATTTTTGGATTTTTACTCAATATATTTTAACTCTAGAATACATTCTTAAATGGACATAGAAGTGGTTTGTTGCCCCCCCCCCCCTCCCAATAATTGTGTTAAAAATTCACTCATTGTTTAAAAAAAATGTGATTTCTTCAGTGACCCCAAATTCATGAGCACCTGATTTCATCATGTCATGTCTCATATTGATTTTGCCGGGGTTTTTTTTTCTCTTGTCCATTTTTCTCTTTAACATAGAAGTGTGTATTTCTTCATAAACAGGAAGAAATACTCACTATGTGTATTTCTTCATGTGGTGCGAAGTGATGACGTCATAGACAGGTTTACTTTTCATAACTCCTGGAATAAATACACACATGATGTTTACATCATGTGGAAAAGCTGAGATAATCCATACTAAGGGCTGAAAGACCTAAACTACTATATCTGTATATATGTAGCAGAAAATGATAACGACACATACAGATGTGCCTTTCATAACTCCTGGCATAAGCTCCAGCTGTTAAGATAAACATGTTTCTCTTTCTTTACCATTCTCTTCCTTTTCCTGTCAAGTAGATCTATAGCCTCGAGTACATGATATGCCTCCAGATCATAAGTTTAATTGTATGATCCTAATTGTATAATGTATTCATCATCAAACCACCACCATGTTCATTATCATTATAACAACAGCACTCACACGCACATGACCATTACCAACTGATGAGTATGACCACAATTTTATTCTTGGATACTATTACTAGAGTCGTTTTGTCTTCGTTATATTTTAACATGATTGTTTGCTTCAATCAATTCTCTATCATTCCTTAGTAACCATTTCATTATAAATTAAAGCAATACACTAGTACTGAAGAACATTAGCCAACGTGTACCAACATTATTATCATTCCTTCTCATAAATAATAGCATAAACAAGCACAACATCCCAGTCTCAGTATGTATCCTAATTACACTAGTACCTCCAACATTTGCAGAAAAAGCAAGATGGCAGTGATAGACAGAATTTGAAGATGGCTCGGAAGGAAGTTGAAACCTGCCAGAGGCACTTGCCAACACTCTACCAATATGAACTGAGTAGGTCAATACAAAAACAGTAGACAAAGATACAAGCATGCCTTGAAAATAATAAAACTAAAAACTTGACAATAAAAGATAATTATTTATTTCAGTGAGAATGTAATGCAGGACACATAACTTATATATGTATTTGTTACAGACACAACACCTAATATTAGTATATCTAATTGAGAACGAAAGATGTGTATGACGTCACTAGTTCCTGCTGTATGAAGAAATACACACAGTGTGTATTTCTTCATATAGGCCTACATGTAGAAATACACACTCCCCTACTTTAACATTCCATGTAAAATTTTGTGAATGCTGTACCAGGCCGGTCCTGTCCATGCAGAAACTTCCAGCTGTCAACGTTTTTTTTTTTTCTTTTTATCTCAGGATAATGTTCTTGCAAAATTAATCCTATGGTCTTTTTTGTGTGTGTTTTGCACCTGTGATAGATTTTGACACTTCAGATAATATTAAAAAAAAAAAAAAGTCACTGATTAAATGTCCAAAACTTTAGCTAGTGGTGTTGTTTCATTTTGCTGTCTGTGGTTAGGGAAATCTTGAATGAGATTTTTTTTTTTCTTTTTTCACTTGTTTGATTTTATATATCTAGGATGGAATATGCAAATTTAGTTATTTTAATTATGGTAGTACTGCTTTTAAAGTTCCTGAAATGACTTAAAATACTACCGCTACTATCACTGCAATGCCTTTAATTACTGCCATGTTACTATATCGTTATCAGCATTCTCTACCTATCATTAGTGCTTAAGAAATCAAATAATTACGGTAATTGCACTTAGAAGAGAAGACAGTGAGAATCAGATTGAAATTACATTTACATCAATATAATAAATAACAAAACATAGTTATTACCATTATGGTCAATATGACTTTTTTTTTTTTTTTCTTTGTTATGGTGAAATATAGACAAGGCCCTTTGTGCATTCAGTGGAAGCCATTGTTTTTACCCAGTGAAATTCGATAGTTTGTTCTTTTATTAACAATTAAGCTAGTTGTAAACTGCGGCGAAATCTTTAGTGTGAAGAGAGAAATAAAATGAAAAAAAAAGAAAAAGAAAGGAAGAAAGACAGAAAGTTCCAGTGAGAGACCTGGATTCACGCTGCTTGTTTGTTTTGAAGTGATACACGGATACTGTTAATTAAAAACACTTTGTTTCATCACTTCATTATCAATATTTGAAACCACGTGACTGTTATTGCTATAATAATAGAGTTAGCCTTTCAGGCCGAAAAAAAAAGTATGTGGAGGGGGGGGGGGGAGCACAGTTGTTCTGTGGTTTGGCGTCTGTTCATGGAGAAAACAGGTCAGGATGGACTCGCGGATCCCGCATCGGGTGATGGAAGGACACGGAGATCGAGTTGTTAAGTGATGTCTAGCCTTCTGTGATAAGGGCGAATATATTTCGGAGGTCCCCTGTGTACTTTATGCACGTAAAGAACCTTTAGCAGTTCAAAATCGATGAAAGATTAAACTGCGTGCCGCTGTCCGGGTTAAATTTCCAAATTTCAACCCACAAAATTCTCGCCAAAATGAGGCAGCTACTAAAAAGCCGAGACAATACTACTATCTCAGTATTGAAATGCCGTAGAAAAAAAAAAAGATCTCGCCTTTCAGTGCGTAAGAAGATGTTCTAAGGGTAGGAATTTGGAATTTAGACACATTGCCCAGACAGTCCCTCTCCTTTCATTTTTCCTCCGATTCTTACCTGCCAAAGGTTCTTTTAACGTGCGTAACTTACATATAGGACCCCGAAGTACATTCGTCTTTATCCGAGAAAGACTAGTTGTCAGGCCTCCATATCCAAGAAGCCAGGTGACGTTGAGTCACCGCAAAACAAGCAAGTAGGCCTACAAGTATTAAATCTTTCCCATCCCCAGTAGGATTCGCACCCCTGACGTTTCCATCGGGGAACAGACGTATAACCCTCGGTCCCGACGTCCCCTATATGATTGGGACGCACCAGCTTTCTTTGTGCAGACTTTGCAGACTGAATTTCTCTATTGTCCACATTATGAGCGAAAGATGTCCACTTATCACACTAACTGGAGCTGAGAAAAGGAAAAATAACAAACAAGGTAAGAAACAAAATGACTTGAAACCATTGAACTGCGCTGTGGTATGAAAATTAATGTAAACTTAAGCTACAGTTGTGTGAAAGTGTTGAATATCATAGTCTGATATATTCTGTGTCAGATGAATTAAAAACAAAAATTTAGTAGGAGGAAAGAACTGTACTGCGAACCAAGTAACTTTAAAGGAGAGAGAGAGAGAGAGAAACAATAAAAACACTATGTCCACAGATCACAAATTAGCATTGTAAAAGACCTTGAATTTGTGGGAGTGATACAGTCCTACCAATTAAGTAGAGAAGGGGTTGAGGGGGGGGGGGAGAGAAAAACCCATGGATAAAAAACAAACAAACAAACAGACAGCAACGAAAAACTATAACAGATAGTCCTCATACTAATAAACATAAAAAATAATAACAGATACGCACTTTCCGGACTAAAAGTAGGCCTACAGTTTTGTATCAATCATGTTGGTTATCGGCATAGTATTAATTTATTTGTTGCCTAATGTTACATTGTTCCTTACTTTTGTCATGCGAACATCATACGCGACACTGTTATGAAAGATGAAAGCGCTGGTACAAGCGGTATGTGAAAGAGCAAGAGCTCGAATGAATAGAATTAATAAATTATCCAGTTCCAGAGCGTGCCCAGCACTCGATTCTGATTTGGAGTGACGATAGTTCGATGGATTAAAAATTAAATCGCGTTTAATCATGTCCCACACTCCACGGCAAATGGTGCTAATCGCACTCATAGAGTTTGGAAAATGGAGAGAGCTTGTAAATTTCAATCTTCAAACACGCGCTGTTTTTGATGGCAGACGTCTCCTTATTGAGGAAGAGAGAAAGAGACAGAGAGAGTTATAGAGAATGAGAGAAGCGAGAGAGAGAAAGAGAAAACAAGACAGCGTGAGAGGACACGGTAACAATAACACTCATTTTTGGGGGGCTAAATGATCGCTCCGCCCAGCGGTTCTCATATTTTGGACATAAGGGTTTTTGATTTGTTGTCTCAAATTAGATGTCTTGTTTTGTCTTGTTTTGTTATGTGGTTTACCTGTCTCCATGGTTCTCAAATAATAATGCAGAGGAGGAGCGAATACCATTTTCGTTTTTGGGGGTCTTGTTGCAAATTATGAGAACTTCTATCCAAGAGGTGTGGAGGGAAAGAAGTTCTGACAACTTACATACCAAAGGATATCCATCTTTTATCGTGTTACGATAAAGTCGAAGCCTGGATCTACCTAATGGCCTAATAAACTTAAATTGGAATTTCAAAGGCTGGGAAGAGGAGGCAGTTTTGTTCAGGGAAAGATATTACACAACAAATAAACAAAAGCAAAACAAATCAAAAAAAGCACAGGAGGGGGAAAAAAGGGGGGGGGGGAGTAGCAGTAAAGAGAAAGAAAGAAAGAAAATCATGTGATAAGGGTATCAAATAAGCAAGCTAATAGCCTAGATCGAGATAAAAACTGGCATTTTCATATTTAATACTGAAATACGCCCGCATGCAGAACTGAGGGCACAATTATTTAGGATGTAGTTTTTACACCTCTGTTTCTTTTATCAAAATAATTTGAGAAATTAACGAAGTCAAGAATTATTTTTTTTTTAAAGCAAATAAACAAATGTAAAATTTGGAAAAGGGCGGGGGGGGGGGGGGGCTTGTGTCCTTCCCAAGAAAAAAAGTTGAGCACCCCCGAATTCTGCACGAAAAATTGAGGCTTCAGTCGAGAAGTCATGCAGAAACTCATAATAATCTCCAGAATTCCTCCTCATTTGAGCCACTCTGACTTCAGCCCCGTCTCGCTCGCTGCTACTGCCATCTTTGTTTACAGCGCGGCCTATCTGCATCATCTCGGCTAATCATCGCTGAACAAAAGCGGAGAGCGCGAGACCGTCTCGCGCCACCTGTCACAGTTTTGAGCGCGAGGATGGTGGCGCGCCGTTCACCCCGCCGGGTAACGGTTCTGCGCTTCACTTAAAAGATCGGGGTGGGACAAGAAATCGGGGGGTAATTTTCACCCTCTTGTCCTTCCCCTCTTCTTCTTCTTCTTCTTCATCGCGCTTTGCAAAATTTGCACGGCGACAGTTTTCGTAACAGATGTGTGCAAGTTTATGTTTTAAGAGTGAAAAAGAGATTTTTCACATCGATATCAATCTGTCAAAATACTGTCCCTGCACTGAGAGAGAGGAATCGAGCTGATTGTTTTGTACGGTAAAACTGGGCTAATTAAGTTAATGAACAAATTCATTATATCAATAACTAGGATGGCATGCTGGTTGATTGGTCTGTAGAGAAAGGGCTTAAAAAAAAAAACAACAAAACACTGAGACGGATCTCATGTGAGGAAATCAGACAGCATGGATTGTAGGCTAACTGCCTGACAGTCACCACACGCACATTACATGTGGTACATTATGAACGCAGAATTAGATCATCATAGTAAAAATAGAACAACATAAAATGAACTAGATAGTTAGGGGGAGGAAAGGGAGAGAAAGGGAGATTAAAAAGAGAGAGAGAGAGAGAAGAGGGGTCTTGCTTTGTGTCACTTGATGAACTAATATTAGAAATGTTAATTAGCACATCTGAACATTGAAAGGCACTATAATTTTTTTTTTAAAATTATTTTTGTTTATATATTTTTTTTTCTTTTGGTGCAGTACAGTAATATAATTAATGGAAACAAGAGTTCATCTTTAAATTAAAACAAAATAAAATAAAAACGGACAAAACTGGAAAAGCAACAACAAAAACACCACAAAAACCCACACTCATACAAAAATAGGTATTTTGTAACTTTTTTTTATTGAAGATTTGGTAAGTTCCAAATTTTGGCGGCAATTGGCAAAAATAAGATCTAACTTTAATCCAAATTTCCAGTTATATTATTCATTTTTATTTGTTTGTTTGTTTGTTTCTTTCTTTTCTATTTACTTCTCTATGCATCTTTATCAATTATTCACTCATTCATTCAAACGTGCACTCATTGATTTAGATTTTCCTTCAGTCATTGTGCTATCAATTTATTTTCAATTCATTTATCAATTTATTTATTCATATAACATTTTAATCGGGTCGATTTTTGTTGAAGGCAAATTTGCAAGCTGAGTTAGATCTTTAAATCTGTATTTTTTAATCTGAGGTGTCAAAACCAATGGAAAACATTGAACATAATAATAATAATAATAATGTTGATGATGTATTGCCATGAAAACGACGCTCACTAGATTTGAGTCTAAAAAGAAAAGCAAACTGTTTCAATGCAAATAACAGTCCCGAATTATACAAAAATGCATGGGATTTGATAGCCTATATCTAAATAAAAGTGAATACTTAAGTTTTAGCAGCAATGAGCTTTGTTCCTCTGGATTTTGAAATCTGTACATAAAAAAAAAAAAAAAAATTCTCTCTCATTTACTTGGCTAGCTGATAATAAGCAAAAATTTCTGTGAAACAACTCAACTTCAATAAGACACTAAGTAACACGTTGGTAATTCATATCCGTCGCCAATTTCAGGTAAATCGCTTGGTATAATTAAGAACTATTTAGAAAATACTTTGAAATCAATAAATAGTTAGATAGATAAATAAACTAATTAATTAATATGGAAATAATTGTAGATAAATAAATAAATAAATAAATAAATAAATAAATAAATAAATAAATAAATAAATAAATAAATAAATAAATAAATA
>JBCAUA010737521.1:0-15108 GCA_038406235.1 Peronia verruculata | reverse complement strand
GTGGTGTGTGTGTGAGAGAGAGAGAGAGAGAGAGAATGGAGGGGGGGGGGGATTTCACATCTTGGTTAGGCTCTTATCATTTCTTTCATCTCTGTTTTTCTCCTACTTGCCAATAGTCCGCTCGAAAAAGCTCATCCGGCGACTGGTCTCACGTGCAATAAACGAGCAATTAGGAGAACAGCAAATTAATGAAAGAACAGCACAGAGAAATTTCCTGTCTGCAACAACGGGATCTCTCATGGGCAAACTCTAAAGGTATTTTTACAAAATCTGGAAATTATTGTTCCAAGGAAAATGGCGATTTCGTTTTGCTATCTTAATATACGGTATTGAGAATAAAATGTACTTTGTTTCTAGAGACCGAGATAATGCAATATGTCATCTTTCAATATTGTGAGAAATTATGTTTGAAAGCACCGGCGAATAATTGAACTCTATGCTACAGGCAATTCACCAGAGACATGTTAGATATCCTCTTATTTCAACGGTTACGCCATTCCTTTTTAATCCCATTTCCTGGAAACGTAAGCTGCAGTTGTCTCCTCTGGGTCATTTTACCAATTATCTGCTTTCCGACTCCGATTCTCACTCCCCCCTCCCCCTCCCCACTCCTAATATATCGAGCTGCCGCTGGGATGTTTGTTTGTTTGTATGTTTGTGTTGGGGGTTTAACGGTACATCAGCAGGATCACGGCTATACTGTGCCAAACACGGTAGCAGACGTTTACACGTCAAGAAGAGGAGAAGAGAAAGGGAGAGGGACAGAAGGCAGGAGCAAGGAGAGATGTCACCTCTGCAATGTCGAGGATGGCATTCCATGGGAGACACCCCTCACCGATGGCCGGTTATCACCGCCTGCAGGTGGGAGCAAAGAACCTACTGATATACCCCGGGCATCTGGGATGCTGGCCAGGTATAAGATGTAAAGTGTTTATCCTGACAGGGAATGGATAAAACGGCCAATGCGGCCACAGGGATTAGAACCACAGATTGTTTATTTAGATGGGTGGTGTAGTATACAGAGAGCTTAACTCCCTTGGGTGGGATTGCTTTCAGACTTAACTCCCTTGGCCGGGATTACATTCAGACTTAACTCCCTTGGGTGGGATTGTTTTCATACTTAACTCCCTTGGGTGGAATTGCTTTCAGATTGAACTCTCTTGCACAGTCACGATATCATACTTTTTTTTTAAATCTCAATCTATACTGTATTATTATTATTATTGTTGTGGATTGAAATGCAGGCTGACTTTGGTCTGAACAAATATGTGGGTCACAAATGTTGGAGTTTTAGAATTTTTTTGTCCACACAGGGTTGTCTTCAAATACTCTTCATTTGAATTTTAACTGGCAAGCTTGGCTATATTTTGCACTCACTTGAAGAATAGATTCATATAGGAACGCATACTATTTATTACACAAATCGCTGATGGACTAAATGTGTGTTATCTGAAGAGAAAAGCACTCACTCCTTAAATGTCAACAATTGCATTATTTATTAATTTAGAATCAAGATTAATGGCCAAAATGCATAAATGGATTACATGTTGATAAAATTTAATACGTAATGTGAAAATGTTTTGTGCTAACATTTAGCTTGTCTTTTACTACTAATATTATGTATGTGAAAATTCCATCTTATACCCCCCGAAAGTACGCGAGCCCCAGATTTTAAAAAATCTATTTCACCCACCGATTCAATAGGGGACCAAGCTGGAAGCGCGTGACTTTTGAAATTAGAACTCGCGCCATTCAGAGTAGCGCCACTGGTGAGCGGTACCAACACGCGAGATCAAAGCGTTTGCCCTTTTTATGTGTCCTTGTATGAATTCATGAATGTAAATGCTCCACGGAGTTTTCAATCTCACTCGTTCTGTCCCACAGACTTAGGGAGCAAACACACTGCAATCCGTCTCCATCAGGTTTCTGTTTAATAGAGTTGTTTCGGCAGAGCGAACGGCTGGAAATCCCCGTCTAATTTTAGTAAGGGGAGGGGGGTACAAACACTTCAGAACTGTTCACTAGCACTGACATAGAAACACACACACACACACACACACGCACGAACGCACGCATACGCATACACATACACACACGCACGCACGCACGCACACACGCATACGCACACACACACACACACGCACGCACACACGCACACACACACACACGCACGCACACACACACACACACGCACACACACAAATACACGGACCGGTGACAATAAGTTCTCGGATCTCGTGGTGGAGCGGTAACAAACATAAGCGGCTGTTCTATTTTTAGCAGGTAGGTAAAACCACTCTGGTGAGTATTTCCAAGGTTTTGCTTCATCGAATAGAAACAATTGCCAAGCAACAGCAATCCTACCTCCAAAAAAAGGTGTAATGAGGCATTTTCGAGGTCGGTCATCATGACCAAGGAACACTGCTCACACATGGCTTTGTTCACATGCTGGGACAATCTCTGAATGCTTTTCATTGGTCAAATGCTGTCTGTCACGCAGGGCTTCAGTCGTGTTTCCTTATCATCACCACCAGATTTAGATAATATTTTTATTTCATTTCGTTCTTTAAAAAATGTGGCCTGTTATCATTCTTCATTAATCTCTATTGAAGCAAATTAAGTTATTTTCATTATCTGTTTCTCAGAACAGCAATTCCAGGAAAAAGGCGCTCTCTCATAGTACGTCATAGTTGATGATGGTCTAGTGTTATATCGTTGTTATATATATCGTGATACACCAAAACCTTCCTCAGTGCAAAAATGACAAGCCCGTCCTCTTCGCCCCCTCTCGCGTTCTCCAAGTCACATGATAAAACGAAAACCAATGAGGCTTTTTTATGGTTTTATTGTTGGTGTTACTGATTGAGTGATCAACGCGAAAACGCCATTAGAGCGAGATGTCATTTCTTGAACAAGGGGGGCAACCTCTGACCTCCGATGGCACTGATCTACTCACCTACTTTTTCTTTTACGCTTTCGGTTTTTCAGTTATTTCCCCTTACAGCTACATCACCCAGGCCCGACTTCCTTTGATTCCCCCCCCCCCCCCCAATTTCTTTCTATGTCCTCCATTCCTCTCCGCTCTTTTCCTCCTTATACCCCCATCTCCCTCTCTTTCCCCTCACCATTCCCCATCCAAATCTCCCTCGAGCAACTTTCGGTCAACGAGCATTCTCTGTCTCACCACAGTCATACAGTTCCCTTCTGTTTCTCTTTGGCTCTTAAATTTCCTCTCTCTCTCTCTCTCTCTCTCTCTCTCTCTCTCTCTCTCTCTCTCTCTGTGTGTGTGTGTCTCTCTCTCTCTTATCGCTCCTGTTTCATCTCTCTGCTGCATCGAATCGAGTTACTTTCGGGCAGTCAGATCACACCTTCTGCGTATGACAATTCTCTCCCTCGCCATTTATAAAGTGTTTATTCCTCCTTCATATTCAAAATTTTCTTCTCTCTCTTCTCCTCCTTCTTCTTCTCCTCCACCCTTTATTCGACTCAGACTATCATTTGCGAAAGCCCTTAGTAATTCTGGTTGAAGAGAGAAACATTTTTTTTTCTTTTTTAAAATGCCTGTTTTACAACTTTTGACAAAGGGGTGCAACGTAACTAGCTGAAAAAAAAATAGCTCATTGGCTGGTAACGTTTCTCTTTTCTTTTCTTTTGTTCTTTCTGTCTTCCTTCTTTCATTCTCTTTCTCTCTCTCTCTCTCTCTCTCTCTCTCTCCTCCCAAAACCTCTCTCAACCCAACCCACTCCCCAAAATTTCATTTCAGATATCATTTTTCTTGTCGACGCCTTCCCCCTCTCTTCTACATTCTCCTTCGATGTCAAAATGATAAAAACAACAACCCCATTAGACCGGAACACGGAACAAAATTTGCATAAACCGAACGCACACAACGTTATGGAATAAATTCATAAACAAAGTTATCGGCGGGTCCACACACAGCCGGCGAAACATCATGATAAGCTGAAATTAACGAAAATAAAGAATTCAATCTACAAACACAATGAGGCAATGTGATATTATTTACGCATCAAAAACAACTGAAACTCAATCATATTCACAATCCTGATTTCTTTCTGATTATCACGCCAATCTGTGACGCATTTTCTTCTCTCACCGCGTTCATAGTTTTTTGCATTTTGAAAATCATTTCCCATCCGTACATGTGCGAGGCTTTTTCGCCTCTTGTCCCCTTTATAATTATATGCAACATTCCTCAGACTTTTGCCTCTACCTGGAGACGGAGGTTTGAAACGTAAACAAGAAAGGAGGGAGGGAGGGAGGGAGGGGGGGAAGGGGGGGGGGTCAGTGGCCCATTTTTCAGCCAGCTAGGTTGCTTCCCTTTGCCAAATACAAGAGGCATAGCACACATTGTAAACACGAGGAAAAGTCATTTAGGTCCAAGTTATTTGAAATAGGAGGAGGTGTCAAATATTAATAATAATTTTTACAAATATCACAATCAAACAGACAGAGAAAAAAAAAAAAAACGTATTCACACTAAGTTTTTTTTTCTTCTGAATTTCAGTTAGCTTTGTTCCAAACAACAATTGAGAAAAAAAAAAAAAGGTGAAGTTTTCCTTCCTCGGAATGCCTATGTTAAACCTCATGTACCCGGCAAAGGGGAAGCAATTTGGCTCATGGTCAAATTGGCTCATTCCCAAGTATCCAAAAACAGCTTCAATTTGTATGATGTTTTTAACCCTAATAAAGCCCACGGGGATTGGCCGGGTGCCATTATTTCTATAACGATTTTAAATATTCATGCCGAAGAAACAACACTTAAGGAATGGGTCGTTAAATGTAAAACGAATACCTTATCGCTTATCACTGTAGGATATTATTATGTTACATGGTAAGTTATTGTCCATATACAAAGTGTAATAAGCGAATCCTTGAGAAAGTGTTCCTTGATTCATCAAGGTTAAGAGAGGGAGACACTCTGACAGATCTCTCACGAGGAGGAGCCGAGGGCGGTAAGGATATGGATCATTCAAAGTACCAGTAGGTTTTGATATGTCGGACAAAAGTTGGTGTAACTGATCCAAGTTGATGATTAAATGTATATTTCACAGTGCATCAACATTACTACGGATCTAATTTTAATGGACCAGCATTCCTTCACAAAAGCAGTTACAGAATGGAAGACCAAATACAAACATCGGGCAGCCATCTTCCTTTTCAAAACTGTGACTGATTAGAGTCAAACTAAATGGGAGATGACAGCGATGAAATCTTCCAACTGAGATTTACGAGGAGAACACAGCGATGGGGGCGAAATGGCTCGATTGACAATATTAGTCGCTCTGAGATGTGGGGTTAGATACGGGAGACAGAAGATGTCTCGGATCCCAGATGAATGACCTAAGTTTTTACTGCATGAGGTTATGGCTCCATTACGTCAGCGGTTCCAAAACAAATAACCACAGAATCAAACAGTAAGGGCAAATACAGGGCGGCCACCTTAATTTTCCATACAATGATTGAATACAATGTGGAACAGTTAGTGGTAATTCGTCGGTTCTGCATGAAGTCTTTACCAGATATTTTGAAAGATTTCCGAAATGGAGTGAGATGTTGGAAGTGTAGATCTATTAAAAGATTAGTAGATTTGAGATATGATTGAAAAGCTGAAAGAGAGAGGAGTCCGGGAATGTAAAGGTGAAAAAAAGGGGAGGAGAAATGGAGGGAAGGATGCGGGGGGGGGGGGTGATCCCAGATGATTGATTGAGGTGAGTTCTTATCTCAAAGCGCATCTGCATGGTTACGGCTCTATGTTCTGGCGGTTTCTATAGCAAACACGAATTAAATCAAAAACCAAATACGAGCACAGAGCGACCACCTTGCTTCCTTCTCGATGCAGTGATTGGATAGATTGTCCAAACAGAGGGGGACACCAAATAAATCATATCAACTGTTTTGCGTGATGTCTCCACGAGATTCTGAAAGATTTCCGAGGCGACGGTGGGGGCGGTGCCAATGACGGGTGCCAATGACGTTAATCGACTGATATGTTATTATTGTAGTGTAGATTTGTATTGTCCTTCCTGAGAGCCTCATTTCCTGAGCTAATGGCACTATTCTGAGAATTTTGTGGATTAATATACTTTTCTATCAAAATTACGTTTATTCTGAATACTCACATTGCCTCAGTTTACTTTCAGTGAATCTAGCACTTAAACATGAGCGGTTTTCAAGAGCTGAGTTGCAATATTGTCAAAACAGGCTTTCAATGACAGATACAAGGTCACAAATGGGAGAGACGAATGGATTCCCTGGTCCCAGATGTTTGATTGAGTTATTAATTGAGAATGCACTATACGGTCCTAAATGCGCCAGCGTTTCGTATGCAAACAGCTCCACCATCAAAGACCAAACACAAATATAGAGCGACCATCCTGTCATTCAATACAAACATTGAAACAAAGCGAGACACTAAATGATCAATTTTTCAGTTATCAGGACCGAAAACGCAAGTCGATAAAGGAAAGATGTGATACAAAACTGGCAGTCAGAGAATCAGACGCCATGACGGTACCATTGCCCCACAAACCAGGATCCTACACATATGGTCTGAGTGAAATCTTGTGTTCTGCACTGTTGTGGGTTATTCTATTGATCCTATTGCAATAGTGCGTCTTGCTGGCACCACAACCGAAGGCTTTCTTTGCTATGCTGATGTCGGTCCTGCTGATAAGACGATCCTCTCGTTGAAATGTGTCATCCCCCACCCCGCCCTGTCACCCTTCTGCTGTGTTGTTTTTCTTAAGCCTTGCAGTCCTTAGAAAGTAGGATTACTCGGCTTTAAGTGGCTGCCTGTTCTCGCTGAGAATTTTTGCGGGTAGAAATTTAGAATTTGGAATTTTTACCTGGTTGCGGCATTCCGCCTACTCTTTATCGATTTTTAACTACCATGGGTTCTTTAACGTGCGCAGCGTAAACACGGGACCTCCAAAATATACTCGCCCTTATCCGAGAAGGCTAGACGTTGGGCTTCCCTACCCAGAAGAAGCCAGGGGACCGTTGAGTCATTGAAATACTGCAGGTTTCGATCTTCGTGTCATTTCATCCCTCAATGAGAGGACCCACGAGTCAAACCCACAACCTCATCGACGTGAGTTGTTTTCACCATGGAGCAGACGCCAAATCACATGGCCATGGTGACCCCTACCCATCTGCTACTGCTCTAAAATCCCCCCCCCCCCTTTTTTTGTTTTGTTTTTGTTTTTGTTTCTAAAGTCTAGAACTGAAAAAAGGCTACATAAGCTATCAGATAAAAGAACCGTCGACTATTTCAATGCTGATTAATTTCTTCCCGTCCCAGCCCTCACGGCTCATTCCATCTCCGGTCCGCAATCTTACGTCAGCACCTGTGCGAGAAGTCAACTACCCGGAACAGAGCAAGCGGGCGGGACGGACTGAGCGAGGGATTCTGGCACTCGGCATTGATCTCGGCATATGCACACCGTCTGAGGTGGGGCGCACCAAATCACGAGGGAATTATTCTGAAGTCGGCGTATCGATTTTGAATGACTGTAGCAGCTTGTAAGGGCGAGATGGGATGGGAATCGATAGTCCACATCCCCCCCCCCCCATCCCAACAGACAACTGTCTTTCCCTCCACCCTCCACCCCTCCCTCCCTCTCTTTCCTTGCCATTCAGCGACGACTACCTGAGCTGGGGAGACAGGTGAAAATGGCGGCGCAGATCTCCAGGTGAGATAGAGGAGCAGGTCACGGTGCCATTGAGACGCCGATATGCACGGCCATTCTGCTGCAGTAGAGATGCGGGGATCGCAATCATCTAGAGGTGATTGACCAAGATGGATAAAAACAACGCCAAAACAGAAGAAATTGAAATGAAAATTGGCGAAGAGATTCGAGCGGCTTGCCTGGCTAAGAGGTAGACACTGGGTCACGCGAGAAGATCAAATCCACTTTTAACCCTAGGAGAACCAGTAGAAGCTGCTAGACTGCCCAGGTTTTTATAGTAATGTTTATTCACATTCACAAAAATGACCTCGAGTCATGAGATAATTCAAGATAAATATTTTATTCTGCTGCTGCTGTTGTGGTGGTTGTTATGCTGGTGTTGTCGTTGCTGGTGTTGGCGGTGGTGGTGATGGTGGTTGTCTATTTTTGTAAATTGATTAAAAATATCTTTACGTATTCGCTGTCAGTTCTCGACCGAAATGGCCAACGGTGGCTTCTCCGCCCACTCTTCATACAAATTTTATGGATTCTCTGACGAGTGTACACACAAGGACCTCCGAACTATTTTCGCCTTTGATCCCAAATTAGACGCCAGGGTTCGATATCAAAGAAGCCAGGGATTGTTGAGCCACTGGAAAAAAAAATGTAAGTTTCTGATTTTTACATCAACTGGTACGATTCGCTGCACGTTCAAAAAAGAGACAGGCACGTATCCACCTGGCCACGGTGCGCCCACTCCATAGGTATCCTTGATCATTACACTTTATGCAAGTGGGTCACTAGTGACACGGGAGAAGAGACGCCAGGGTATCTCTGCTAGGGGTTTGGTATTTACAGGGTTAACGGTCAATGCAACTGACTTCCAATCTGACACACCGATAGTTTATTGCGAAAGAGGTTTCAATCACAAGACTGCTTGAGCCAAGATCTGTTGCGAGCTTGTTCAATAAATCAATGTGCAACGTAACCTTTCATGACAATTTCTAGCTAATGCCAGTCATCTCTATATCCAATTTAAGATCTAAGCGCTTTACAATCTATTATTGCCCCAACACTCATAAACGTTCTCAACTTCCCGGGAAGTATACAAGGCGGTTGCCTGTTAGGCGTTCAAATCCTTATCAATCTGACACTGTCAACCACTGTCTAAAGTCGAGCACCCATTTAAACCTGGGTCGAGTCAGGAATGTGTGTAAAGTTGTAATCGTTATTTGTTTTTCTTAAATTCTTTTGATGGTTGCCGGTCTGACAGATCTATTATATTTTTATAAAATGAACGATTACAAAGAAAACATGTTATTGGATTATCCAGTCATCGTGTCAGAGAAGACACACCAGGGTTTTCATTTACAGAATCCTATTTCTTACAATGATCATCAAAATAACTCAGTCGTAAACAATGCTGGCATATCAACTGGTAGCAGCAGCGAAATCCTACACTCACGATCTTTGGCCTGCCGTTTATAACTGACAATGCTGCTAAAAAAAAAAAAAAAACTGATCTCTGATAAAAAAGCGGTATTATGAAGTTAACTATATATTGTATTTTGAACGACAATGCTCGTGGAAAGGTGGAAAAAGAATTTTGTAATAAAAATACGATATTATGAAGTTAACTACATGTATTTTGAACGATAATGCTCCAGCGAAAAGTGAGGTTTTTGATTTTTAAAAAAATTTAAAAAAAAAAAAAAACCGGTATTATGAAGTTAATAACATACTCTGCTTGACATTCTTGAAAAAGTTTTGCTCACGATAGACAAGAGTATCAATACTACGTAAGGCTAAGATGCTGTGACTAACAATTTTCATTATATCATTTTGTTCTTGATAAACAACACTGTTTTAACTTATAAAACTAAAATGCAGTTGACAAAGTGTCACAAAAAAAGGTACGATCAAGTAAAGGGATGAAAATGACACGAGAAGTAGTAGGAGCCACACAGACGCGAGGACTTATACGAGCTGAGAAAATTTCTGAATGGTTTTTATAAGCTTTTCAACCAACCTCCTTTAGTGGTGGTTATCTCAGTTGTCCAAAACCGTGGTTAAAAAATAACATAACACTATTGTGAAAATTTCTGAAATGTGACATGTACAATATAAATAGTATGTATAAGCCCCTTGGTTGTAACTCACTTTGTGATTTTCCTGCTGTGTTATCTTTTGTTTTGCTTTGTTTTGTTTGTTTAGTTCGTTCTGTGCACTAGCACTCACGACCTTTAGACCTATCTTTATAACTTGTGCGATCTACTGAGTGTGCCAATTCTCCCAGACATTGCCCACAGAACAGCAACCCTGGCCTGGGGAGAAGAGAAAGAAAGCCAAAGCAAAACAAAACGTTAGCAACAAGGTGTCTATTTCATACATCGATTTCTCTGCCTCTGCAAAGCTCGGTGCTCTTTGGGATCCGTCTCGACGATAAGACGTCTTAAGGGAGAGACTTTGTCCAAGTATCATTCCATATAAATCTATTCTTCGATCCTTTTTATATAGACAGAGAGACAGACAGACAAATAGAGAGGTATGAGGAGAGGAAATGAGGGAAGCAGATACAGGGAATGAAGGAGGGAGGGAAGGAGAGAAGGACATAGACAGATAGACAAACAGACAGACAGACAGGTAGGAGGGGGAGAAAGGCCGACTGACTAGAAATACAAACAGGGAGAGAGGGAGGGAGGGAGGAAGAAGTGAGGTAACGAGGTAGACAGACAGACTGTCAGACGGACAGACAGACAAGTAGGCCAGGAGTGAGGGAAGAAGGGGTGAGAGGAGACGAGGGTGGGGGGGGGGGCAAGGAAATAGACAAAAAAGAAGCGGAATTACACAAGACTCGCAAACAGACACACAGATACATAAGATGTGAGGGATGGAAAGAGGGAAGGAGGGAGGGAGGAAGGAAGGGAGGGGAAGAAAAGAGAAAGGAAGGTAAGGAAATAGAAAGACAGACAGACAGACACACACACACACACACACACACACACAGACAGACAGATAGACAGACAGACAGACAGATGGGCGGACAAATAGGAAGAGGAGGGAAACGAAGTAGACAGACAGACAGACTGACAAACAGATAGAATGGCAGGTACAGAGTGAGGAAAGGAGAAGAGTATTGGGTAGGGAGGACAGAATGTACATAGATAGACAGACAGACAAATGAGCAATTTAAAAAGAAGTTATAAATCTTATGGAGTGTAAACAACCCGCCATGATTTGATCATTGAGCATATCCCATCACTTCGAGTTGACACTGTAAGAGTTAAAAGCGTTGCCTCTTGCACCGTTTGCCTCTTGGTTTGGGTTTTGGCCACTGACGTCGATATGTGTGGTCTGTTTTGATTTTGCAGAGCATGACGTCAGGCGGACGAAGAACAAAACGAGTGTAGGAGGCAAAAAACGTGCAATATAGATCGACAAATGTGAAGCCAGAGAGCTCTGCTGTAAGATAGATGGTGCCGGATAGACCGAGCATGCAGGCGAGCAAAGAAATAGAGAGGGCGAGAGAGTTTGTTTGTTTGTTTATTTTGGGGTTCAATGGCACATCAGAACGATCACGGTTATATTGTGCCGAACACGGTAAGACACGTTTACACGTCAAATAGGCTGATCAAGTATATAGAAGAGGAGAGGAAAGAGAGCGGGACTGAAGACAGGAGCAAGGAGAGAGAAGAGATGTCATTCCTAGAACGTTGAGACGGCGCTAGGTCTGGGACTATTAGATAACGTAGTGAGAACTGCCCCTTAATATTTTGGGGAAGAAAAGCAAACATTTTGTGGTCAGAGAGAGAGAGAGAAAATGAAGACAGAGAGAGAGAGAGAGAGAATGAGGGAGAATAATAGTTGGGCTTCATGCTTTCTCTCTAGATCTAAGACTATTAGATAAAGTAGTGTGAACTGCCCTTTGACACTTGGAAAGAGGCAAAAATCGTGGTTTGCCCAGAGAGAGAGAGAGAAAGAGAGAATGAGAGGAGAAAGAGAGGAAAACATGAATTTCATGCCGTCTCTTTAGACCAGCGGTTCCCAACGTTTTTGCACTCGCGACCTCTTAGTCAAAAGCTTAAAACCCGTACGACCCCTTACTATCTGAATCTTCATTTACATTTCATTTTCTGTGATTGTGAGGGAAAGTAACACTGAAACAAAACAACAACAACATGTAACGGCATAAAAAAATGTAACGGATTTGAAATTAATTTGATTCCAAACTGCTCCCACTATGCGACCACCTGCCAAGGTTTTGCAACCCTCACGGGGATGGCCACCCACAGGTTGGAAACCCTTGTGGTACATCTAGAACTCGTAGAACTGCACAAAGACAGTTCAGGGGAGAAGGGGGAGGGGGGTGGAGGGGGGAGGAGGTTCATCGCGTATGTAGACAAATAACAACGAGCCATTAGGGCGAGATGCCGCCAGTACAGAGGATGATAATTGCTCTGTTGTGGCCAAATTGCTGAAATCCCTCCATTAAATGTTGCTGTGTTGTGGTATGCAATTGCGGCCATTATCTGTAGACAAACACAGAGAAAGGAAGAAAAAAAAGGAGGGGGTGGGGGGAACAAGGATGATAAGGGGATAGGATTCACTCCTGATATTCTTGGCAATGTGCCATTACAGTCCTGTTATTGCTGTTGATGATGACGGTGATGATGATGATGTTGACAGTTGTCTTAATTTAAGATATTTTGTAAAATGATGATGATGATAGTCAAGTTGACTCGAAAATTTGGCAGATTTAACCATCGCTATCAAGTTCTTTATAGATTGCTGTGTTATTTGTTTTTCTTGAATTGTTTTATTAGTTACCGGTCTGACAGTTATATTGTATTTTTTATAAAATAATGAAAGCAACAGCTTTAATCACAGAAAACATAAGATGACAATGATAATAATAGAAACAGTACTGTTGATAATAATGACATTAATAATAACAATAATACAATGATCAGAAAGTCCGATGTCAAGAAGAGAAAGAATGAGACAAAAAAAAGTGAAGAAAAAGAATATGAGGGAGAGAGAGAAGAGAAGTAGAAGAAGAGAAAGAGAGAGAAAATGTGATGATATTTCGAATTTCTGCTCAAACCCAACTAGGCGATTTAACAGGCACACAGACGTAGGTTCTAACTTACTCCATGAGCTTCTTGATCTGGGCCACTTTGTCCAGGGCCAGCGAGAAGGAGCGTCCAGAGCCAGCCGACTTGACAGAGGCAGCATCGTCGCCGGCCCCCTCCCTGTCGGCCTTGCTGGAGTCTGGAACATAAGCGTCACTGCTCTTCCGGCTTCCGCGCCTAAACTTAGAGACAACTTTGGCAAAGGCCGCCATGTTGAAGTGGTGGATTATCCACACTGGATCTACGATAGCCTAAACAGTATAGATCCTTTCCCCGTTGGTGTTTACTTTCGTGTTTGGAGTGCGATTTTTTGTGGGGGCGGACGCGGAAGCAAAACGTCATAAGTGATTTACTTCCGTGTTTGAAATGTAAACAATAGAATGTGGGGCGGACGCGGAAGCCAAACGTCATAAGTGAACGACATATACGCAGGACGATGTACACAATCTTTATATACACAGATGTCTGCGTTGGATCAGTTCTTCTCCAGCTTTCCCGAGGAGAAAATTCTCACAAATTTCGACCACATCAATGAAAAGCACTTTATAAAATTACACAATTAAAACTAAAAGTTACATGAGCACTCACATAGTGCCTCGGCCTAGGAACTAAAAGTGAATTCTCAGAATGTTATACTGGGAAATATTTTTTTGATTTCAACAGGCTGATGTTGAACGAATTAGAGGATGAGAATAAATATAACTTTTTACTATTTAGAAAGTAGGACAAACTTGGCTTTAAATGCACATTTTCTTCTTTTTTTTTTTTTAGAACATATTTAGAAATTTTGCCCAGCCTGCTCATTTCCGCTCCTCTTCACCCAATATTTAATTGCCAAACGGGCGAAAGGTTTACAAGGTGCACCTGAAGTATATCAGCCCTTATTCTAGAAGACAAGACATCGGGTTTCCTTATCCAATAAATTATAAGACCTTTGAGTCGTTGAAAACAACAACAACAATAACAATAAACAGGTTCTAAATTATTATCATCTCCGGGTAGGATTCAAACCCTGATACTTTTACACTGCCATTGAGAGTCAGACATCTAACTCCTTGGTTACATTTTCCCCTCTCAGGGCTAATGCTGGCGGCAGGGTAAATATAATAATATATATAATATATCTGTGTAATATAGAGATGCAAAAAAAAAAAAAAAAACTCGCTCCGCCATTGCTTTGGTACATTTATCTGTGACAGTGGTAATCGGCCATTATCTACCGATTTCCCCCGAGTGAGACATTTTACAATCTCATTCATTCAGTCATTCATTCAGTAATTCTTTCATTGAATTTATTCGTTCATTCATTCTTTCATTTACTCATACAATCACTCATTCACAAACACATCCATTCATTTTCTTTCATTCATTCATTCACTCACTCATTCGTTCATTGATTCATTCATTCATTCACTCATTCAATCACTTCACTCATTCATTAAATCACTCATTCATCCATGTATTCGTTCATTCATTCATTGAATCACTCATTCACTCATTCATTTACTCATTCATTCATACATTCATTCATTCACTCAGTCATTCCACTACCTCTGTCTGTAGACTGCGCTTTCCGCCTATTTCTGCCGTCAGTGCAGAAATACGAGTGACACGATTTGTTTGAAAAGCTCGGCTTATCAGTTTTATCACAGTCTTGTTACATACAATCAGTGGTACGCTTAAGGAGATAAACATGAATGAATGACGATAGTTCGTTCTATTTAAAAGACTGCTAACAGTTGGCGGCGTTCAGCTCTCATAATTATCACTATTATTCAGTTATCACTAGGGGTGTTGTTGATGATGTAGATGTTGTTATTGTTGTTGTTGTTCTTTTATTGTTGTTTTTGTTGTAGGGATACTAGCAATAGTAGTAGTAATTAGTAGTAGTGGTGTAATAGTGATGGTGGCGGCGGTGGTGGTAGTAGTAGTAGTGGCAGTACCAGTGATAGTTTTACTAGTAATAGTAGTCGTACTGCAATACTAATAATAGCAGTCGTAGCAATAGTAGTGGTGATAGGAAGAAGTAGTACTAGTAGAATAGTGTGAAATCAGAAACTGCTACCTTTACTGAACCACACACTGTCCAAACGCTTCTCTTACGGACTGCCTATACACACATACACACAGGCACAGACACACGCACACACATAGGCATAAGGACATAAGCGCACCACATGCATACACATACACAAATACTACCTCATAACTTAAGGGGGGGGGGGGGGGGGGAGTCCTGAAACGTGAATTTTCCCCCAAAAAGGCGCTTTTGGGCTTTTAGTTTCTCT
>JBCAUA010737410.1:0-15108 GCA_038406235.1 Peronia verruculata | reverse complement strand
TCTCAGCAAAAACTGGCAACTTCTACAAGCCGAGATAATCCTGTCTCTTAGGATTGAAAGGCTTAAGAAAAACAACACATTTCGAGAAGTTGAAGCAAAAAATTTTTTTTAAAGGAAGTTGAAGCAAGTTTTTTTTTTTTTAAGGGTGTTCCCCCATTGAAAGAATACCGATATAAATTGAAAAACCACATGGAATGGGAACTGGAAAGGAGAAGAGTCAAAGTTCGAGGCGGGTGGGAGTGGCTGTTGCTTTCAGTATAGTCAAATTTGGGTAAAATGTGAGGAGCCGAATTGCTGTTGGTTCAGTAACCCAAAATTCCAAAAATGCTCATAAACCGCGTTCTGTTCCCCGTGAACTTTTGCCTAACTGTGGGTCCATACGATTAATCGAATAAAAACTCTAAACCACGAAACTCACAAATCAAATAATGATAATCATTATCATCGCCATCATCATAATGAAAAGTCCTCAGCAGTCTTCAGGAAACATAAATATTCTGGAAAGGCCTTCAAAGAGCTTCCTTACAACGAATTTCCATTTCGCAAGCACCTGCTTCCTGGTTGCTGCAATCCCAGAGTTAATTACCGAAGTCTCGTCATGTCTTGTTTGTGTTTGAAAATGAGGTCACCGTCACCTGCCAGCTCCCAGATTAAGATGTAATACGATCTTATAGGCCAAAACAGGACGTGTGGCAAGGAGAGACTTGAGGAGAAATCTAAATTGTTCTATGCCCGGGGAATGGATCTGCGATGGTTCTCGCCACAGACAGAAGCTGGGGTACAAAGAAAGTCCACAGTACTGCTGATACTAGGTTTAATTGGCTCTGCAAAGGCCTACATTTTTTTTTTTTCAGAGAAAAACAAAAAAGACTAAAACCTAAAAAACAGCAAAAACATGGGGCCTGGGTTTCTTTCTTTGAGTTTTTAATTTTCTCACTGGTTTTTCTTTTTCTTTCTTTCTTCTACCTCTGTACGGAGCCTTTCGTTTGTTACAGCAACTACAACGGGGGAAAAATATATTTATATATATACAGAGGACAATAACATGACTGGCAACATCAACTGGAATCGCCAATTTTGCAAGATCTAAATTCTGATGAATAAATCTGCAAGGCGCTTTGCTGTGATAATTATAATGCCCCCTCTTCCCCTGTCAAGCCTTTTTTTCGGGAAGATCAGCGAAAAAGAAAACAATTCTATGTATATTTGTTAAAATTCTATTTTCATTACTATTACTATCTTAAAAATACATTTGGAGCACTAAAATATCTAAAGACCACCACGCGTAGTCCTATCTCAGAACAGCTTGATTCCAGTACACTTTTCCCAAATTAACCCCAGAGTGTCTAAAACAAATTTTAATATATGATTACCGTGTCGTTTTTTTCTTTCTGACATATTTGACAGGACAGGTATGAAGACAATATTATTATAAGCCAGGTAATTGCTTATTGTATTATCAATATTGGGAGGTGTTTCTATAGGCTATTATAATTGTTAGCCTACATGGTTTATAGGTAAGTCTTTGAGGAAGTACAGAAAATGTTTATACATGTATGTTCTTATGTTGGGAGCAGGGGAGGACGGAGTGCTAGCCAATACTGTATACATTAACCATGCCACGCTTACGGAATATTTACGCCTTCCATTCACTCTCCCGCGGGTGGTTATCTCGTGAACATACCAGTAATGGCGCACTAACTTATATAGTGTACCCCCCCCCCTTCTCCTACCTTCACACTATCTACTGCTCACCATATTATACTAGTTCCTACCTCACCTACACACCTACGGTGCTGACCTGGTCCCGGTAGCCGATTAATTAGTCAATTGACCACGCCTGGAATAACCTGTACACGTGCTGGGAACCTGACACCTGGCTGGTCGAACGGTCAACAAGTGGGCGGAGGCAAGTCAAGGTGAAATGACCGCACAACGCCCAATGACAGATAATAAAGCAACATAAATGCCCCCTGTACTATCTTTTGGATACACACGTCCAGCCCTCATTACATGTTCGGTAATCCTTGTCTTGCAAAAGCCAAAAGTCTCGTCCTTGCATTCCTTTATGTTAACTTGTGTTTGTTTCTTTGGGTCTCTTGAAATTTCTAAAACAGCGACACTCAACGAATTACTGTAAGAATTAACAAATTCATCAGTCTGTTCTTATGATTATCCTTTTTGTTTAGTTTTTAAACGTCTTCGTGCTTTTAAGAAATGGCTTTTGGCAATTTGACAAGTCGTTTGGCAAAATACTTTATGTTCTGCATGAAATGTGCACTAGAATTATTGCGCTTCCGCGTCCTATCCCTTTCCTCCAACATTGTCCTAGCCTCTCAGCCAAGTTTTCTCTCATATCCAAAAGGACAGTTCCTCATCGCCCTGACCTCCCACTAGAGTAGTATATGCACAACGTTTGCACGTCTGATTTTCTAAAAGTCTGCATTAGTACAGTACTTTTAACTGTTTCAAAGAGTTGCATTATTTCGAGCTGTGGGAGAAAGGGGATGGTAGAGCCTCAATTTCAATATACTGAGGAAAAGAAATAGAAAAACTAGAAGCCATAAAAACTTGAAATAACCTCCGTCTTGAAGTGCATTTTTTTTTTTTAAGACATAGGGATGAAGATGTTCATCTCGATAATCTGACGTGACTTGAGGTTAACTGGCACATTCTGAGTGCATATTCTTTAAGGTTAAGCCCTAGTATTCAATAAGGCTGACGCTAACTGACGCGATAATGAAAGAATAACAACTGACGTTTTCGTTAACAAGTTTAGTGCTGAAGATTTGTGTATGTGTGTGTGTGTGTGTGTGTGTTTAGAAGAAAGAGAAAGGCATGCATCACTTTATTTTCTATACTGGTTTGAGCAGAAGTAGCCAAAAGGAGATAACCCGATGACACTAGACTTCGCTTTCTTTCTCCGCAAGTGGTTATCCATATTTAAGAACACCTTTTTCTTCCTCTAAATCCGTAACTGTTACAAACATTACGTGACTTCCTCGTCTCCTTCTCATGAAGACTTACCATGAGCACAAAAGCAGGAAAGATAAAAGTAATGATGGCACGAAAGCCCTAACAGTTTTTTTTTTTTTTTTAAACTTGGAAGCCAAATTTAGATTGACAATGCTGATTTGTCTTGGATGAAAAAAAAAAAAAGCGGTTATCATGGTAACAATTACAGATGACAACCTCAAGCCAAAAAATCGTTCATTGTGAGATCGCCATCCTTCAGACCTATGCACCTACAAGTAAGTATAGCACGCACTTCCATAGCACTTTCAAAATCTGAAGTTTGTACTTCTCTCACAATTCTTTGGACCCAGCTTGACAAACCACGTATAAGTCATCAATTGTCGTGTGTTTCAAGTGAGAGGATAAGAATTTTTGCACCTTTACAATGCTTGTCCAAATGGTTTCTAGTGTTCTCTCTGTATATATTTCGCTAATCATAACCTTGGCATTAGTGAAAACAAATTGTCAATGTACATGGTGATTAATAAACCAGAGAAATGGCAGAATACATCAATATTTTTCCAGCTGAAAAAAAAAACTTGAAAACGATTTGAAAGCATGCACTCAATACTGCAAACTGAATGGTATTCTCAAACTGTCAAGGATCAAGTTAATCTTATCGCTTTTGTGCCCAGCTCCAGTTTTCGCTCACTCTGCATGAGTCCAGGAGAACTGGCTGAAGTATAACCATGAACACTTTCTCCTCGAGTCATCTCTCATCTGGATGTCAAAGGTGAGGCAAACAGAAGGTAACAAAGACAGGTGTGCTGTTTTAAACCCCCGTGTCCTGATTTCTCTTAGCCCAGATAAAATAATGAGCTTGGCTTGTGCACAGAGTGTGTATACACAGTCTGAGATGGCTTCAGGCTGGTGTTTTCAGTGGAGCAAGTGGGAGGAATTCTTCACTTGCTCTCGCTGTGCATACAGCTGTGATGTCAGTAACACCTTAGAGCGTGAGTAACTTTTTCAGTCATCTACGCGAGCTTACCTGTTGCACTCACTCAGAATTCATCATCGGGAGCAACGCATCCTCTAACATGAGATGCTCGTCATATCTGTGGCGGTTTGTACTACTTCCTCACATTGAACCTCCCTTCCCCCCCCCCCCCACTTCCATTTCATTTCCATTATCTTCATTCCTTGTTTGCAACAACTGTTCACGAGACTGCCACTCTGGGTGTGGCACTGCAGCCACTCTAGAGGATGCCATCCTCAATCTACATCATCATCTCTCGAGACGAACGGATGACGACGATCTTCATAAAAGAGCATTCCTGCGCTCCTATCCAAATTTAAACTAAGCAGGTAGAATGTCGGTTTGCATGTACAATTATATTACAACCTTTGTATTACAAACACTATTGAAACAACTGCCCCCCCCCCTCCCCCGCAAATAGCTGACAAGAATTTGTAAGTCATCCTCTAGTGTCTTTTCATTAGTCTATTGTTACATGACACACAGATCTGTTATGGCTCTCAAGCCGAAAAGCACTTGGTGCTTTCAGTCACTTCCTCAGGGAAAAAATAATGCTCGTGCTTTAATTTGTTTGTTTATATTGCATGTTTCATTTTGTTTTTGTACTGTTGTTTGAATAATGACAGAATACAGATAAATGACAGCAGGGCCAGGGATAGATTAAAAAAAAAACAACAACAGTTTTTACTGCTCATCAGATATACCAAGGATCTGAATCAGAATCCTCAGGTAATCTGGGCTTCAACAAGTGGGATTGTGACTGTAACGCCATTGGTTGACTGATTTCCCCCTGCGCGAGCTGTCCCAAGTGTTGTGAACATCGCCAAAATCACGCCAGATTACAGGAACATGGCGCAATTTCCGTCACCTCTTGATTGACATACTGACACTGAACACGCATTGACGCCTGATTGTTCTTGAACAGGGATTCCCAATATCTCTTTCCATAATAACATGCACAGCCGAGGAGACCTCTGCACTTAGAATCTTTACCAATTGTCCATAATTTTCTCTGGCTTCGTTGGCCTGAATTAGGAAGCGTGAAATGCTTTACCTGGACAGCTGCAACTTTCTGACATAGCTCATCCCTGACAACTTTTCCAGAATAAAAGTATGCTTTTGAATTTGGAGTTATGGGTCTACTATAATGAACAACAGAAAATCAAAGATTTTAAACTTATTGCTTCAAACATTATCATTTCAATTTGAAAAACAGCTTGATAGAAATATTACATGCTTATAAACTGCTGAAGAAGAGCAGTTACTGGTGAGTTAAAGTTCATTTATCCCTTTAGCAAAGCGAAATCTGCTCCTTCAGAATACACACACCCCATTTTGGGAATCCTTGCAATGAATGGGCGGGAATGGGGAAAAAAGCCGGAAAAGGAAGGGGGGAGGGGGGAGCATGAGATGGGACAGCTGAATGAGTGATAAAATCATCGGCGATTATTGACCATTACTTCACTGCCACACTCCAAGTTTGTACCGGCCTTGATTGGATCCAACAGCTATTATTCCCTTGCACGGACTAGTCGGATCTGACACAACAATGGCGAGTGTTTGCGTTACGCGGAATAACGTCGTTTCACAAGTGTTCTCTGTGGAAAATTCCCAAGCCCTCGAGGCCAAAAAACAAAAAGGCCAATCTCAAGCTTCTATTTCGGCTTGATTGTTTCTGATCGGCGAAAATATTTGCTTGTCATTGTTGGTCATCAAAGTGCGCCCTGGAGACTTCATTTACACACACACACAGAGGAAGAAAAATGTTTTATGTATTATTCATTATTATATTATTGCCATCGTCATATTTAACTACGGTACATAAGAGTCTAACAAAACTGCTGTCGTGCCAAAACATCCAGAACTATAGATTTATTTCATCTCTAAGAAATGACAGTTTCAGGCCTAAATGATAATACATTTTGTAGTTCAGCCAAATGTTGTTTGGAATATTCTTTATCGACAAATTATAACAATAAGAACGCTCTTCGGCAAATCCACCCATCGACACTTCTCGGGTTAAAGCGTAAGGTTGATTAGCTACTTCAGAATATTCTGCTCACTCAAGGTTTCATAATATAATCACATCGCTGAAATGAAAGCGTGCTTGAGCAAATCAGCCCCTTGACAATTCCAGGGCTAAAAAGTTAGACTGATATTTCAGAGCGAGCTGACAACTCTTGGCTTCATATAAAAATCACATTGCTGTCCATGTTTTGGACAAATGAATGGATCCATCTGACTGTGATTGGCAGCCAAATCCCACTGCCCATAGACAGCTGTTGTTATAATGTGCCACAATTCATACACATGCTGAATAGTTATGTCGTTATGCAGAGGCCAAGGGCATGCTGTATTGTTTTTTAAATAAGTTGGTGGCATCTTGCAATAGACCTTTGGATTCACTAAGAGAAGACATGATATAAACTAATATACACTTCACTTCTCCTCAAAATGTAATTCTATTCACAGTTGACAAGACAGAGTATACGTGAAAAATTCACATACACATGCATATTATAGATAACAATCTATCATCATCTGCTGTTCTTTTATTTCATTTCTAAATGCGTGATGATTCCATCCTTTGACCTTTTCACCTGGGCAGTTATTTTGTTTCCAACATACCAGACAATTAAAAAAAACAAACAAACAAACAAACACTGGCTCTATTGTGTTTTGATTTGCCAAAGTGAGAGCATTGCATCACATAATTTATGTAATAACAACATGAGGTATTTCGTGGTCAGTCATATGAACGCGAAATTTCGCTCACACTCTGAACGCGAAATTTCGCTCACACTCTGATTTTTGTAAATGCTCTGCGCATTACAGACAGCACTTGACCAATGATGAGCATTCAGAAATATTCACGTCATGTAAACAAACCCATGTGTGAGCAAGGTATCCTCGGTCATGTGACCGATCTGGGAATACCTCATTGTGATCTGGATAGTGCCAGGTTACGCTGCATCAAATTTCCCTCGAGGGCTCTGTCGTCTATTTATTATTATCGATTATGTAACCATTATTATCTATTATGTTATCCGCTTCGCAATCAGTCACTTGATCTGAGAATGTGATGAATTGGGAGACCACAAATCTAATGGTAGACGGGAATCTAAGCCATCCCAAACAAACATTAGGGATAAACACAACATAATATATCACCACTACCATGATAAATCGTTGCAAAATCGAGCTATGAAAATGGTAAATTTCCATAAACAGTGAAACATTTCTGGTCGGTTTAATGAACACTGACGTGCATTCCTTAACGCCATACAGATTTCAAGGACATATTGCCGAAGGAATATAAGTGGAAAAACAATTATTGAAGCACCAAACTTGCGGTGTGACCACTTTCTTTTTTTTTTTTTTTTAAATCCAAAATAAATACTAAAACAACAGTCGCTACCACGAAATAATGCTGCGAATTCTCCAATACAAAACAAGATCTTCACGGCAAAATATAAGTATAGCAGCAAAATAGACTAAACCTGCCATTAAATTTCTGATGTAGGAGAAGATAATCATGTTTGCATTAACAAAAAATATATTGCTGTTAAGTGGGTCAGCTAAAAATTATCGCTGTTGTGTTGGTATTAATTTTGGTCGTGACTGATTGACTGATTGATTGATCGTTGGACAGCCAACTCTTGTACCAGGTCTGAGAATGAGCCACCTAATGACACAAACATCGTTTATCACTGTCCACGCCGAGCGTCTATTGACCAGAACATTGTTATCGGCTATGGCATTAATCCTCTTACAGAAGTCTTCAACGGACAGCTGATGGCTATTGTAATGTGCTTTGACGAAACACATCACTTTTCATCACAGTGTAATCATTTCTTCATGTCTTCAGATATAAAATTCCACATTATTAAAGGGCAACGTGTTACATGCATTTTTTCTTTAAAAAAAATTCGCTAGATGTTACCACAGAAATCACAAAACTACATCTCGGTTTTCTCAATATTTTCATGGAAGAAGAAGGCGTTTTGTCAACATATTATGTTCTTCTATAATGGAAGGAAAAGAGACGAGAAGGGAATGAGGGATGGGGAATGGAGAATTGACTGGATGGCCGGCTGAGTGACCAGTGAAAAGAGATCAATAACGGAGAAAGAGTTGCAGTAATGAGCCCTGGTCTCTCAGGCCAATTTAGTCAATAGTTTCAACAACAACTGTCGGGCGGACAAAGCGTGCGTCGAAGAGGACGCAGGAGGCAAGGATGGAGAACAAAATAATGCGACATCAGGCAACTGCAAGGTTGAATACACTCATTAACGTCCGTCCACGACATGATATGATAGTGCAGATAAAGAGGAGGAGGGAGTGGAAATGGGGGGGGGGGGGGGGAAAGAGGAGGCGGAGGTGGAGAGGAGGGGGGAGGGGGGGGAGAAATATGGGTGTAATTCTACACCGACAAGGCAAGGATTCGAGATAACTTCCACCTGAAGGTTGGAAGACGTAAATAAAACGTAAAGACAAGGGCAACAACAACAAAAATAACAACAACGACAACAATAATTACACCAGCAACAACACGGAAACCAAATAGCAGCATTAAGTCAGAAACTGCAATAAAACAAATCATGTCTGTATTAACGGGCAAAACATACATGTCGTGAAAGGTGCCTAACATTGACTTCTCCCGCCATCCCAATCAACGACATCGTGAAAATTCGTGTAACTTTTTTTTTTTTGTGTTTTCTCGTAATTTTGTACTGGTCATGAATATTTATACCCACATCTATGAGCTCAGTTTGAGCATTATTGCAGAAATGATATCTCAGTATCTAAAACCAGAGCTGAAGCAGATTTCGGATATATTTCCAAGTAAGCAATACATACTGATATATATAATTACGACTGTACAGCCCGTTAGTGTTAGGCATTCTTCCAGTTCTTATGTCTCGTAATTACTGTATAGAGCATTGGGTACGTTCTAAATACGTCTTTCAACCTCCTGGTGGTGGTTACCTCGATAGAGCATTGCAAATTAACTGCAGTTCATAGGTGGAGTTAATAGGTGGCAAGTAAAGGCAACGTTGCATGACTCGCGTATTCCAAAGACTGGTCGATACTAACACAAACAGAAAGGAAAAGGCTTACTGCAAGAGACTGTACATTCCAGAAAGTGGTAGCTCAATCGATACCACCACAAATAAACGCTTACAATAATAGACTGGACACTCTAGACCGCAGCAGATCCCGGCTGTCAGTGACCACTGCCCATATCCGATCAATGCTCTGCGTAATCGGCTTAGCTAGACAATGGACAACACTTTTCAAGTCCTGTTGGCCGCCTGTTGGACTGTCCATTCTCACAATCGTTTGTTGGCCGACAGGTTAACAGATATCTTCAAGTGACCGCGCAAATAAGACGGTGCAAGCTGTTGCTTCTACGAACTATCTGACCATCAATTTTATGTACTGTGAAGAAATATGTTTGTCTTTTCATAACGTGTCAGCAGAGATTCTCTCAAAGGACATGATGAAGTCCCTATTCGAATATTCCATTCCAAATGTCCACTTCTCTCTCTTGCTGCCCCCCCCCCCAACAAACACACACTCTAGCCAACTTATTAACTCTCTTAAAGCAGAGCCAGATTTTCGCTCCAAGCGACCATGCATACACCGCAATACAAAATTGTAACGACAATTCAGAATACGCCACTGTGATGTCAAATGCACTAACTTCCTGTCCAGTTGTTGAGTTGTCTGCCCAAAGTATCATCAATAGCGTTAACAAGATAAAAGAATCCATCTCACTCGAGTCTTCTTTTCACCCTTGAATTTTGTACTTTATCACACATACTATAATCTCTATATAACTAAAGAAAAAAAAATCTCACAATGAAGACATTTTATGTTTTCGCATTTTCCTTAGCTGGCTGTCTAACTGCACCACTAGAACTATACATTCCTGGGATCGCATGAAATGCTTCTTTTCCTTTATAATTCTTACAACTGTTACCTTACAGCGGAGCTAGGGCTCCATAGACAGCCAGTGAGAAGAGAGACAGCCAGTGAGAGACAGAGAGAAACGATAGTGTGAGACAAAGAAGACCCATCAAGTTGTAGGCTATATATCATTCTCACAATCACTTTGTGGCTCCAAATGTTAAGTTAGCCTTTTCCAAAACACGTATTTCTCTTCTCGGATACTCAACCGGTAACTTCAACAAATTCTGATGACCACGTCGAAATGTCGGACAATAACATGACAACACGCCATGTGTCACAACAGGAACTACAACATTTACAGAAGATAACCTTTGACCCTATCCCTCGCAGACAAAAGGTCACGACGCATGCTCTTTCTAATTTCCTGGCTAAATCGGAAACACTGATTCCCCATTTTGTCGGTGTCCTCCGCTCCTCTTTGCATGCTCGAGGGGGGGGTTGTTTCTTCCTACACGTTTCCATTTATCCCCCCCCCCCCCCCGCCCCTTCCTTATTACCATTTCCTTAACTTCTATAAACTCAGCTAGTAAAACAAAGCTGGAATAGCAGCTATCACAGATTTACCTATCCATAAAATACATGTATTAGAGGTAAATCGACTGCTGCATTGACAAACAGTTTGTAATAGCAATGGACAGGTAAGCAGACCGACTCACAAATTAATGGGGAGGAGGACGTGCACAGCGGGACAATGACCAACGGATGGGGAGGGGAGGGAGCAGACAAACAGGTAAACAGATATAGATAAATGGATAGCTAAGTATGGATAGCTAAGCAGACAAGATAGATGGATGGATGGATCGGTGGGTGGATAGATGAATAGATGGACGGATGGATGGGTAGAACGGGAAACCATCGATTGATCGGTCAACTGATATAAACTGGCGCAGGGATGGATGGATGTGAGGATATTTATGGATGGATGAATGAATGGACTAATGGATGGGTGGATGGATGGATGGGTAAATGGATGATGGATGGATGGACAAACAGACTGACAAACAACAACATCAATACTATGGATGGAAATTCGAGACTCGAATGAAAAGGGGGGGGGGGGATGTGGAGATAATGAAGAGATAACTCGAGTCTCCTCCGCCAATCAGGCGAAATAACCGCTGTCAGCCTCAGGGAAATTTGGGGCGCTTACATGGCAGTTATTGTGAAGAGCAACCAGCCATGATAGGCCTGAGCCCTTGTCTAACTGCTATCATTAGATAGAATTACAGAGATAACCGCTAAACCAACAAAGGGAGCCTACCCAGGCCATTGTCTGTGGACAAGGGAGAGAACTAGCTGTGACGACATTAAAGAGCACTGAGATCAATTGGGGGTACGTTCAGAATGTAAGCTCTTTGGTACTTAACAACGATGGATACTCCTGTGCATTCTTGTTTCTAGAGAGTATAGTGTGTTCTAAATGACGCCACTCCGACGTCAGTATGATCTGTTAAAAAAAAAAAAAATCAGGCTGTTTAAACTATTTCCATGGAAGGAAAAATTAAAATATAATAAGTCCATTTTTATTTAGATTAATTACTGCTAAATAAGATAAAATCAGATCCAGATCTTATCCCTGCCCATTGCCCATACCGCTAGTCTACGTCCAGAAACCTAGGAATTTAAAATACCTAATTATCTCACAATACCAGTGTAAATCTACAGCGCAAACGTCTTCAGTGAAAGCAAATTTCCCTGAAGTTTTAACAATCACGGCTTCCATTTTGTCACAGTGACCTAAGCTGACAGTCGTAACAAAGGAACATTTCCCTGACATCTTTGACCTTCGGCGGCGCTGACAATGGCACCCCATCACTGCACAGAATTGCTGAGAGACTGGAAAAGCAAGCCTGAAGTCAAGTTCAAGCCTTCATGTACAAATTTTAGTACTGATACATCAACATAAACAGAAATGGAGCCTGAACTAGATCTATCATACAACTTTAAATGACTTCATTTAAGAGATACTGCAGGACTGGTATTCAATGGGATGACAGTTTAATTATTCTTTCTTGCCATGATAACTCTGAGTCTTAAGACTGGTAGACCGATATATAATATAGAGGGAGAGAGAAGGAGAAATAGGGAGGGAGGGAGGGAGAGATGGAGAGAGAGAGAGAGAGAGAGAGAGAGAGAGAGAGAGAGAGAAAGAAGTATATAAAGAAAAAAACAACTTAGAAAAAAAAAAAAAAAAAAAAAAAAAAAAAAAGGTAAGATAAAGAGTAGGATTAGAATGTGGATTTCGGACGTGAATGTCATACGCCGATGACGGGAAGAGGGATCGAGGTTTGGATTGAGGGCTGTTTTATTCAACATCTCGTGGCATTTCTTGCGGATCTTCGCTAGGGTCACAATGCCTTGATGACATGACAGACAAAATAATGAAAAAAAAAAAAAAAATGAAACTAGAAACTAGTCTAATGCTGGATTTGATTATCACACAATCTCCTCCTGCTTACAGGACAACACGCCACCATTTGCTCACTTCACTCCAGATAAAATATTCCACACTGAGGACACTTCACCGAACAGAAAAAAAAAAAAAAGTTTAAAGGTTGCCGTGTTTGAGATGTGCATCTCCCGTCAGCTGTCAGGGATTATGTGTTACAACCACCACCTTTTGATAAACCCTTCAAAGTTCCTTTCGAATTGGCAAATTCAGACTGCAGAGGGATTATTCTGTTTCAGGGACAAAAATCACCATGGAAAATCGAATATCACTTGCCGGACGGCGCTAAAAGAAATTCGAACGTTTCTTCTGTATTGTCTGAGGAAATCTTCCACATGTGCAACTAGTAGCATTTCCTCTTCGTTTTAAATTCACTTACCAGCATTTTTTATCGATATTTTCCTTTTTTTTTCAATGCTAGCTCTCAATTCAGAAAAGACATTCACAAGTCCCATACGACTTCCATGAGAGGTTCAACATGCACGAGCGTTTCTCTTTCTTTCTTTCTGTCTTTCTTCCTCTCTTTCTTTCTCTCTTAAATAAATTACTAAACCTGTCTTGTGGGGTTATCGTTGAAATCTGGACTTAGACATTAGGAATATCATCTTAACTTCATCATACCAATCTCTGTTTGGATAGGGCTTCTTTTCAGATGTTTGATCGAGCTTAGGAACTCTTTCCCTACATAGAATTATTCGATCTAGATTTTCAAAGTTAGGGCAAGCTGAAAAACGAAGGGAATAAGCCTACCTCATCCACTGATGGAAGATAGAATCTGGAACGTCTTTTCTTCACATTCCGCTGAATTCTCAAACGCACTAGAACACCACACAGATCGAAAAGCGACATCTTGCCGGTCCAGATGTCACTAAGACCCGCAGTTCTCGCCAGATGGACCCTTAGAACGTTCTGAAGCTTCTTAGAAGTCGTAAAAACTCGCACTAAACTGGCAAGATCCAGAGTGTTGTGACCAGCTCGACTTTATTTTGGCTAACGCTGGTCTGAACTCACGGAATGTTTGCTAGCCGCCTCGAGCCAAGGGAAACCAAAAGCACGTAGAGTAGGAAATAGTTCAAAAACAAGGACACGGCGAGCACCTCTTGAACAGAAACCACGGATTCAAGTTTTGGCGCCTTCAGAGAACACGGTCAACACGATGGCTAGTGCAAGCGGTGTCAGCAATATGCTATGTCACCGAGTAAACACGTCTCTGTGAGGCTGAACTCATCTCACATCTCCCTCCCCCAGCCTTCTACACCCCCATCTCATCTCAGGTCAGTAGTCTGACTCAACGTAGCTGCATTATGTCCTGCAGCATGTAACAGACACGCAATTGTATTAGAGTCGATTTAACGAAAGGTCAGTGTTATTTTAACAATATTTAGATGGACAGGACAGTAGGGATTTGGTAGCTGTTATGGCGCCAAATACACCTCTCGACTCTAAAGTGCCCCCGAACATGGAGGGGCTCGAGAAAGATTAGATAAGGCGAAATACACCTTAACAAACCCGCTGACTAAAAAAAAAAAAAAAACGAAAAATGCTTGGCGATCAGGTTATACTAAATCATCATTTCTTGTACTTTTTTTTGTCTAAATTTCTTTTAGATCCCCCCCCCCCCTCTCTTTCCCTCCTAAGGTGAGTACTACAACAGGAATAACGGCTTAGAGAAACATGCAGCAGCAGCATCAACAACAACAATTACGTCTGCAACAACACTGTGAAGTTCGGGACGCAGTCATTCACAAAAGGTCGTTTTAAATGGAGGGTTGTTTTTGACCAGCCCTATTACCTCCCTTTGCCAGACACAAGTAGAAGAGTGCAAGGTATGAGATTGTGTGTGTGCGTGTGTGTGTGTGTGTTTTTTTTTTTTTTTTTTTTTGTTTAACAAGTTTGCTTTTCCTCTTCTTTTCTTTATTTATTTATATGAAAAAGGAAGAAAAGAAACATGTTTTTTTTTCTTCTCTCTCTCTCTCTTTTACATCAACACCCCTTGTTTCTGGCAAAGCAATTTATGGTAATCCGAGTGTTAAAAAACAATGCCCACTGCGAGACAAAGTTTGGCGTCATGACTTTTGTTATTCCCCTTTGTTATTTTCTTTCTCACTTGACAATATCTGATTGGGTGCACAGTGCAGGGACTAGACTGAGGACAGCAATGCCTTGCGTCACAACGTCATGCCTATTTTTAAACCCCAGACTCCGTCCTCAATATTGATTACTTGAACAGGATTTTCGACTTCATGAGCACGTCCAATTTTTCCGCGCCAGTTCCCTCTCATGAAACAAAAACAAAACAAAAAAAAGTGTGATTGCCGGAACTTGGGCAGAATTAATTGAACGCTCTTGGTTGACATGAAGTAACTGCACGGAAGAAACAAAGCTGTAGAGAAGGAGAGAGAAAGCACCGTGATTGATAGATAGAATGGTGGGCAGACAGACAGATGACAAACAGACAGACAGATAGAAGAACGGACGGACTAACAAACACACAGAGTGGCAGACAGACAGACAGATAGACAAATAAATAGACAAATAGAGAGAGATATAGTGGACAGACACACAGACAGCAATAGATAGATAGACAGACAGACAGACAGACGGACGGACGAACGGGATGGGTGGATGGATGGATGGATGGATGGATAGATAGATAGATAGATAGATAGATAGATAGATAGATAGATAGATA
>JBCAUA010737299.1:0-15108 GCA_038406235.1 Peronia verruculata | reverse complement strand
GAAACAAACACATACCCCCCCCCCTTCTCACCTTCTCTCCCCCCCCCCCCCTCCATTCTAAAAACATAGAAACAACACTCTTCCTCCTCCTTTACAAGATGCGACTTCTAACAACCTATGATATCCACTTTCATCACATGGCAGAAAACAGAAATTTTGTTCTTGAAGACCTCTTTGCTTTATACTTGCTGAAGTTATTGATTGAAATAATTGCTTGGACAACAATGGCTGTTTCGTCTGATCTTTTCAGATGGAATGATGAGCGCCCAGGGTTACGTCCATAGACCGTAACCCTAAATAAAAAGCCTTAAAAAAAATCGAACAGACAATCCTTGTTCTTCTCCCTTAGTCATCATATGGTTTTCAAAATCATGCTTTACATATTGCTCATTGACTCCTACAGAGACCTGTCAGCCACTAATGTCTCCAACGCGCGTTTCTTGTCAATAATTGTCAAAATCGACAGCCCTACTCAAAGCTAGCAAGCCAGAACATCACGCAATGTATGGCATCTTATGTATGCCAATCGTCGGCCTCTGAACGCTCAAATTACTCATTCATCTGTATGTTGCTGTCTCTCCAAAACGTCTTTCCTTACACTTCGTGGGAGATTGAGCGTGCTGTAACAAAATGCCTATTTCATCACAGTTTAAATATTTCCTTTTGTGTTTAAAATGTTTTTTTTTTAATCAGCGCCCTGTTATAATTGCAATTTGTTGTGTGTGTGTGAAAATATAAATCGCGTAGGTAAATGAGGCTTACCACAAATATTTTCATGAAAACGGGGCTTTATCAATCAGCTTTTAAAAATATCAGGCCTGTATGTGATGGACAGCATCACTTTATTACTTTACTGCAGTTGTTACTTCAGTTTTTATCATTTCAGATCTAATCTTACAATTTGTTCTATTCGAAATTGTTATTATTTTTAAAATCTCAGTTGCAAATGGTTCCAAGAAAACTTTTATTGCATCTTTTTTTCTCTCTCTCTCTCTCTTTCTTTCTTTCTCTCTCTCTCTCTGTATCTCTGGGACAATTCTTTGTTGTGTTAGACAAAAGAAATTATTATCTATATTGACAACCAGAAAGAATGTATCCATTAGGATGTTTTTAATGAGTTCAAAACAGACAAAACACCGTGCCATAAGATCTCAGACATTTTTTTTTAAAAATCTGGTCAGACCAGGACAAAAGCATCTTGCCCGGACGTCCTGTAACGAGTCAATGGAATCCAAGGCTTAGAGGCTTATTGTCTATTATTTTGACGGAGGTGGTGTAGCCTATTGATAGCACAACAAAGACACATCATCAGCACAATGGGACGCTCACACGTATTGGGAAGATCTTATTCAATAATTCAACAATTTTTATCCTACAGTTCTCTATCAGTTACAATGCAATCTTCTAGATATACACTACCACACATGCATAAAGACAAGCAACACAGAGGGCACGATGTAACTGCTCTATCCAGTGTGTGTGTGTTTGTGCGTGCGTGCATGCGTGCGTACGCGCGTGTGTGTGTGTGTGCGTGTGTGTGTTTGTGTGTGTTTTCAACCGAATCTCATTGTTATTCTGCTCCAGGAGGATAGCGTTTACTGTGGCCTATTGAAATATTGTGCAGTGTTTGTAGAGAATAATGACGCAGATTCCACGTGTACTGATGATCCTGAACAATAAGGTTTTGGGACCAAAATTATCAAAAATGTTTTTTTTTTTTCCATATTTACACACTTTGAACTCTTTTCATACAAGAAAAAGAAATGAATGGGGCCAGAAACATATGCTTTTTGCCCCAAAACGGCACCAGCACGTCACAACTAAATGACTGTAGATCTATAGAGAGATTTTGAAAATCCTGTTGCGATTTTCTCAATATGTGTTTCCCCCTAAGGCTTTTTTCATTTCTCAACCAACTGCTTTCAAATTTCGAATATACATTATCCATAGCATCAATGAAATGCATCGTTTTTTTTTTCTTCTGGAAAATTGCGAAAAGTTTACATCCGTCAATATACATACTTAAAAAATACATTAAAAATATTTTATGGTATAGAAACAAAAAACAAATACATTTTATCTTTTATATTGGGGTATACACGTATTAATCATGTGCAAAATTTCACACTATTCCTTTCAAAACTCTAGGAGCCCTAGGCTTTTGAAAATAGCTTATTTTCACAACACAGAATCCCATTGGCGGCGTTGTCATGGCAATCGGATACGAAACAAAAATAAAAATTGTCCACACATTTCTTCTAATTTGGACAAGCTGAATCTGAATCTGAAGCATAAAAATTCGCTAGTTCAAGCAGTTGAACCCCCCCCCCCCCCACCGCCCCTCTTAAACGTATGTGCTGGTGGAGTCATTCAGTTAATCTTTCCTCTCTCTCTCTCTCTCTCTCTCTCTCTCTCACACACACACACACTCTATAAACATCTTCTATTAATGTATTGTTTTCATGTTTTTTTTCATGTCTTCTTCTGAGACGTCTCCTTCATTCAGTCTCTTTCCTTGTCTAACTTTGGAAAACTTTCTCTTATTTACCCGCCTTTCTCTCTTCTTTCTCTTTTACTTCACATTATGGAGATTTCTGTTATCTTGTATGGCATACATTTCTTTGCTGTCACACATTTTTAAAAAATGGCTTCATGCAAGCTAAACTCACGCACTCCCACTGTATGAACATGACATTCCTGTGCGTGTATCAGGAAGGTTCGTAACCGTTCCTTGCTCGCCAGTTTTGATATCTGTTCCTGTCTGATTCTTCCCTGACATGTCGAGCTGATAACGGCATTAAGGAGGTCGTAAATCAAACATGCTTTCAATCAATGCATCCGTGCAGAACACACCATTGAAAGGTTATAGGTGCCCACCACTTATCTTACACGCGACATTGGCTTAAACTAATCTCTGCTGAATTGAGACTGCTGACAGGGGAGTGTGCGGTTCAGGTGAGAATAGACAGCGGGGTTGAGAAAAAAAAAGGGGGGGGATAGGGGGTGTCAGTATTTCTGAATTGAAATAATATTATTATTACGTGAAAATTATTGTCGATTATCAAGATTACTCTTTCATTGTGTACATTAATTGTAATTTATGTAGAAGTGTTGTGGAGGACTGCCGAATGATTCTCATCCTCTTGAGAGGGATAATGTCCTTCTGATTATTGGATGTTTCCAAGTTGAACCTAAGAAGATTCAAGACGGACCCTCACAAACGGCTTGAGAGAGTCGTGAATAGGAGCAGTTTTGGCTCCACCGGTCAATCTAAATTTGAAAAAAAAATAAATAAAAACTTGAGAATTACTAATAAACAACGGAGACAACGCAGAAAACAAGGGGAGAAAAATCAGACCGACATAGTTACACTCAGTATAATATTTGCAATTGGCCATGCTCATCAATCGTTAGATTCAGTCACAGAGAATTCAGCAGGAACAGGATAAGGCAACCAATGGACAGTAAGGCATCAATGCAGAATATATGCTGAGATTCAATCGTCTACTTAGATGAAAAGCGGCTGAGCAGTGGATGAGGCTAACTATATTCTTTCTTCTTATGATTTAAGCAACATCTGCAAAATTTACTAAGTGCTTTCCATAAGTTTGACATGACTTTACTCTGGTAAGTAAGATCTTCCAGTCAGTATATAAAAAAGCCCAATTATGTCAAACAATTAGCGACATGGACAGCGGTTCCTCAGCTGTCACTCACTTATGACCTCATAAAAGATGAAAGTGTCAGGTCGTGGCCTGATGTGGACATAGGGAAATCCTTTCATACTTCTGTTCTTGAGTATTGTATTTGGCCTGTAAAGCAAACTAAATGCTCACTTCAAATTCTTCCTCATTCTTTCTCTCTAGCTTCCTTCTTCTGTTCTTGTTATTCGTTTTTGTTTTTTTTTTTTCACTTTTTTTTTTCTTCACATTTGACATGTTAATAACAGATGGAAAATCCTGTATGCTAGCATTTTTATATCCACATTTCATTTCAAAGATGACCCTCGTGAGGTCGGCTTTTTGAACCGGTTAGCAGGATAGAGAGGGCAAAATGGAGGGCCGAAAACATTTCTCTGAATAAAGAAAAAAAAATATTTTTTAATAAATTTTATCGAGATCTCCTGGCATGCCCTAGCTTGGACAAAATCTTAAGCTTTCGAAAATTGAATTTTCCCAGCACTTTCTGCCCAAAAGGGAATGTTTAATATTTGAGATGCCAGGGAGAATCGAATTAAAACTTGCTGAACAGATGCATAAACAAACAACGACAACTACAAAATACACGGAAGACCTTTTCAGGCCTTGGGTTTGTCATTTGCCCAACACATCAGAGCATTCATTAGGAAAAAATAAAGTGAAACTGTACACAAGCAGAAACAAGAGCCAGAATGGGCAATAATAAGCAAGGCAGAAATCGCATTGTTGTATAAAAGAGCATTACAATAGGTGCTTGTTTTACAAAGCACACATTGCCCTGTTTTCCCGATCACGTTTTTTTTTTTTTTTAACGGGAATCGTATTTGAGTGGATTATATTTATTACACTAAGCTGAAATTATTCCATCTAATCATCCTTTCAGACCATTAACTTTAAGACATAAATATACCTCTCTCCATTCAATTAATATCATGAGTTAATTATGAAGAGGAAAGCTGCAATTTTGCTAGTAAACATATTTAATATGACTTCAGAGAAAAACAAATAATGAGGACATCCACATTGTTTCACATGTTTGGTATAATTTATGGGCTTGTTGAAAACACCCTACATTTAATAATTGGAGTGATTTGTTATATCCTCGTCTTTACCAGTACTTTAAAGGAAATATTTAGTGATATAAAAAGTAGTCATCTTGTAATGAGCTGAATTTGGCGATTTGCTGTCTGTTATCGTTTTCAGGTACTTGCTGGTCACGATATTTATGGAGGATTTTTGAGCCATCGAATTTGTCCCAGCACAAAGTTGTTCATAGGCTGTGTCCAACATTGGTCTTACGATAGAGTCACATTATATGTAGTTGACTTCGTGTGGTGTTCAAAAACAAAGGAAACCAAATTAAAAGGTAAATAATTATGTTCCGATCTTTGTTTCTTAGCTGCCCAGGGCCAGAAAAGCGTTATGTTAACATTAGTCAACCAAATTTACCTCCTTACTACTTTAAAATCTCATCGATCATCATAACTGATCTGTAAACTTCACTTTGAAAAAAAAAAATATATTGGCAGCTCAGAAAGCAAGAACAAATTCTACGACAAGCCATTTGCTTTGGTGGGGCATAGCTGAGGCGGCAGTTCACCACGTTACCGAAACCGGAAGTGTATCGTAGAAAACTATGATGATCGAGTTTCAGTGAGCAAATGCGTGCATAACATTTAGGTCTACCAGTGGCGGATGATGTATGCATACACATGGAAAAGGAGCGAAAAAAAAAAAAAAAGGGTAAGTGATGTCAAGAATAGAGGCTGTTGTTTGTCAGAATCAATCTATTACAACTGATGGAAAGAATGCTTTTGAAACTAAATCGCATCACCAGGATTGATCTGAAAAGAACCTTTTATTCTGATAAGTTATAAAACGGCTCTTCAAATATTGACTTTCAATTTCGTCGGATTCTCTCACTGATTAAACGGTTACTGTTGTATATCTACACCCCGGGTAACTAATGGAAACATTGATTTTGCCTGCAAACTTTCCCATGACCCATATGAGGAAAAAGACTACTTGGGCTAGTGACAGCACCAGGTGCCTCAAGCTATGTGCAGTTTCAGTCACATGAATTGCCCCTTGAGAAGGAAGTTTCTGACGTATTCTGTTGGTCTATGAGACATTTCCTGGCACAGAAGACATTTTGAGACATGAAATGTAAATGATCTAGCAATGAAATGTTATGTTATTATTTCGGTTTTAGATATTCTACTTCATACATGCATGTACATATACATATACATTACATATTGTATTAGTTTACACACATATGCAGTTGTTTAAAACTAACAAATTGTTTGAAAACTTCGACTTTCTAGGAACAGGCAAATCTATACTATAAATCTACAACAAAACCCATAAAAACTTTGTGGACTCGAAAACTACTGAATGTATCCATGTGAAATTTGGCACAGAACATTATTACATAAAGAGCTGTGTCTATACTTACATAAAGCCGTAAAAAAAGTGTACTATATTTGACGTTATTCTGAAAAGGCGATAATAATTGAATAGCAGACTCGCGAGAGTGTTTGATCCGAATCGTATGTTCGATAGAATGGCACGTTCAAAACAACAAATATGTTTTCTTTGAGTTGCATTCAGTTTAATCATCCAAAATACCAAATCGAAGTGCGCACGCTTGTCATACACTTTAAGTCAAACGGCAGTATTGGATTTACTATATCTAAAGAATCTCTCACGAAGGCCATGGCTTCTCATCTAGTATTATATCCATTTGCCTATTCTAAAACTGTTGAATTTTTCAAACAATTTGTTATTTTTATAATTGAACATTTTAAACTGAGAAATATCATTTCTTGGTTTAATGTAACTGAACAAATATGTATAGGGCTGAGCTTTGAAGCCCAAAAAGAGGAGAGATTGTATGTCGTGCACACATAGCTGAAACAAAGAACATCTTGGAATGCTTTCAAAAGTGCTTTTGATTTTAGGGAACTAAAAAAATCAGACAGGTTTCCAAGAAATCACCTCAGATATATGCCTGAGCTTAAATAACTCTTGCTTAACCTTTTAACAAATTCACCGTGGCTAGACAGGCTGGTAACTTTCAATAACTGAATGAAGTTACTGGCTTCAAAAGGGAATAGACAGCACAATGATTTAAATTTACTAGATTGCAAGGCTCAGAGGAGCAATTTTTAAATTTTTTGTTTACAGTTCTTTTTAAATGCATAGCGGCGTTGGCGCTGGGTCTCCGAAAACACCATTGTCTGTCTACAGTATTGAAGTATGAAGAACTGGAACTTTCGAGTTCTAAATCTGGACACCTTGAACGAAAATGGCTGCTATTTTATTTTAATCACATGATTGTGCGTATGGTTAAATGAATACTATTCAAAGTTTCTTTACCATGTATTTATATTCAGTCTTCTTTCGATATCAAACTAGCACTGAAATTAGAAAAAAAAAAAAAAAAACTAGGCAGAAATTTAACTTAATAAATCAGCACAAAAACTGAATGAGGACTGCGTCATCCGGATCAAAATAGGTTAGATGGCCTGACACTATGTCTCGTATCCAAACACTGACAGGTGAAAACACAATTCCTAGAAAAACGTCTTTGAGAAGTGGGTGTGAATGAGGTTAAAGGAAACCCGTACAGTTTCATTTCCACAGCTTCAACTGGCTTTACAAAATGTGTAATATACATTCCCCAAAAAAACCCTTCTTACACAAGCAAGGCTTAATAAGGTTATTTAACACGACATCCGGACGACAGGGTGAGGTCTAACGTCATTACCAAGTGTTCCGATTTTCATTCGTTTTTTCCGTATTTCCTGGTAATCTCGTTATAAGATCTCACTGCTCAAAAGCCTGTAGCTAGAGAGATTTTTCTTTTTCCTCTCTACTCTTCATGCATTACCTTTTTCTTACCACTTTGAAAACGTCTTTCCAAAAAATAGAAATTCACAGTGACATTTTTTTTTTTTAAATCTGAAAAATCCTTCACTCGTCAAAATTTTAGATATTCCTTTTACATCAAGCTATCCTGGTTCTTTCCGTCTAACATATTTATTTGCTCTGTCGCTGGTAGTTTTACTCTTTGCTTTGTGTAGTACGAGCTTCTTTAAATTATAAACTATGAAGATCTTCTCGGAAGTCTGTGAACATGATTAAATAGATGAAGTTCAGTGAGATTGAATTCTATCATCTTTTTTTTTTTTTTTCATTATTATTATTCTTGAATTTTATTTGGGCCACAATGTCTTAGCTTGCACTCTGGGTCTGAAATTGTTAAAAACTTCTATTAAAGACTTTTCGAGCCTTTCATGTTTGCCTACTAAAAACAAAACTCAATATACACCTTTGACTTATGTTCTACTTTTGAAAACGTCACATCTCCATAGGGACCAAACACGATCCAGAAGCGGGATGTCTTGTCTTTTTTAGATTCATCTCCCTTTTTTCACATCTTCGATGTTTTTTGTTTTTTTTCTCCTTTCACCTTAGATTCATTTTGTTGGTATTGAGAATTTACTTTACTGCAAAGTTTCATAGCTTATAGACATACGTGAAAAAGACAAATATATTCTACGAATACCATGGGATTTTATAATGGAGATGGTTCTCTGCTAGCCTCTTGAACGAATGTAGACAAATGACACTGGAAAGGGGAAGTGTAACGGTGGACGTGAAGGGAATCAATCTGGAAAGTAAAAGCCATACCGAGAGGGTACAAAAAGAATTTCCTTGTTTTAATTACTCTTACTTTGTACTTGGATCGGATGGAGACTTAGTTAATGACTACTTTACCAGGGAACCTCCTTTCACGATAACGAATTTCCTGCTCGGCATCCCCAAAGGAATATGTCACCGTTTTATACTGAGTCATATCAAAAAATCAATTCTGCTCTTGCAAATATGTTACAACATTGTTCCATTTCTCCTTCGACACTTAAGGGCTCCATCTCCTGAACGTAATGGTGGGTTTGATTACAAAGGAGAACACTGATAATTTTTTGCTAAGTATTTTTATCTGAGTATTAATCGCGTGTTATAGGTTCTTCTTGTGTGTAGACATACATACGCAACTCCTCTAGATAAGTAGTGTGTAGTTACTTGTCATTCAAGTAGGAAAGTATAAACAAGTTTTCCTCAGTTTTTTTATATTGTTTTTAAGTTACAACAGACACTATGTTGTGACTATTACGTTATCTTTGTTGTATCGTTTGTGTACAACCCCGCCCCCCCCCAAACAAACAAACAAACAAACAAACAAAACAAACACAAACAAATAGAACAAAACACAGACAAACAATATCATCTGGAACAAAACAAACTCTATGGCAGATTCTCAATCTCTACACACTTAATTCAATTTATGCTAGACTAATGGATCATCTTATTCTAATAGGAGTATCGGGGGCATTGACTTGTCATGACTTCCTACCAAAGTGTGATTTGGCCAGGATAAAATTCGATATCTAATAACTTGTTTATCATTCTGAACACTGAGAGGAAATGATACTTTATAAACATTGCTCCATGATATGCTAGAGGATATTAAAGTTTCATCCCAACACGAAGAGCTTCCCTTAAATTTTAACTCTTATCATCGTCCGTAATGCGTTTCATTAGTATTTGTTCTTGAATTTTGTACTGAGATTATGAAAAGCAACTAGTTCTCTTTGTCTTCGGGATCATAAGCTGCATTTCTTTGAGAGGAAAAGCGATGAGCTGATATTGATGTCATAGATGTGCTCGTCTTGTCTCATCTTTAATATTTTATATTTTCGAAGGGGGGGGGGGCAGTCCATCAAGGACAATACTCTAACAACAGATAGAGTGACCGCTCTAGTGACAACTGTATCACAGAGGTAAGTCCCTGTCTGACTGGCAATAGGAGAACGCACTCCTAATCCAGCCTAAATCTCGCTTCTCTGCTAAGACAGCCGACGCGGCAGGAAGAGGAAAGCCAGTCTAATGCCAACATGACCCGGAGACGCTTCCAGTGGATACAAAGAAATAAATGTTTCTAGATTCTGCAATTTCTATTTTGGTTAGACTATCCAGGAATGCCGAAAGATTCACTATCAATGAAATGCCGTGAGTCAAGTATCAGCAGTTTTTCACAAACAACAAACAACATCAGCAAGGCTGGATTGCTGGGGAAGATTCCCGAGGAGAATAGGCCTAATTTGGAGCTCAAATTTATGCATTATAAAGCTATTTTCCACAGATGAACATATTAATGGGAATAAATGATAGCTAACAGAAAAGGAAGTCTCATTTATCCGGAGAAGATATTAATACTGCTAGTTGGTTTAGCTGGGAAATGAGAGATTAAAAAAATAATAATAATAATGTAAAAAAAAAAAATTGCAATCCATGCGATGTTTATATAAGGCTCCCATTTCTATGTAATACATAATTCTCTTGATAATTGATATTTTTGCTCCTGTCGTAAGATTGTATAGTCATCAGCTTCTTCTACGTTAAAACCGGAGATTCGGTTCTAACTACCCTCTGTTCAGATGACGACAATCAGGTTGACAGTGATAAATTCTGTAAGGAATAGCCATGTTTGCGAGGCTGGAGGTGGAAATGAGATATGGCACTTCTAATGAAAAGACTGTCATGATGTTTCATATTCATTTCCGGGAGGAAAAGATATACTTAAGATTACTTGTTTAATTAACAGTCGTCAACAAAATGTCATTAGAAACAGGACAGAATCAGCAACACACACCCTCATACACGCTTTCATACAGATGAAAGACCTATTTTTGTTACACTCTGCAAGTTTTTGTTGTAGTTTGTGTGTGTGTGTGTGTGTGTTTGTTGTTCTGTTTCGTTTTGCTCTGTTTTGTTAATAAATTGTAAAATAAAATATGTTGTTCTTTTAATAAAATTGGTAATCTAGGATTCAGCCCATCAGAGCGAAACACAAACGGACAAAAGCTATTAAGGAAAAACAGAATGCCGTGTCAGGAAGAATAATCGTGCACTTTCGAATTACAAGTTGTACACCGAAAACTTCCTACCTACAAAACTTGAAATCTCGTTTGTACTGATTCTTGTATTTTGCAGGAATAATACATTTCAAATAAATAATGTTTGAGATCCTACAGAGAAAATACTGTATTTTGTTAAGCTGCTTTTGTGGGTTTTAATCATAATGCTTTCTTGCATTCAAACTTTCGTTTGTTGTTGTTGTTGTTGTTGTTTTTTAATGGAACATATTTATTCTCTGGTTTGATGTTTCCCAGCAGCTCCACAGGGCAATGTTCCTCTTTAGTCGCCCTCACCCCTCACTCTATATTGTTTACAGTCGTGTACACTGGGAGACAAACCCTAACTTGGAAGGCACGACAAACCCTCTTAAACACAAACACATTTTCTAACAGTATATTATATTTTCCCAATCCAAACCCGAAATGTTTGCTTCAATAAGGGGGAGAAAAATAAAAGGAAATTTGCCACCAAATTGTCTGAATATCTGAGCAAGGCACGTTTTTTTTTTTTTCGTTGTATTCTTCGTTTCTCTCTCTCTCTCTCTCTCTCTCTCACTCTCATTCTCTCTATGTGTTTGTGTGTGTGTGTGTGTGTATGTGTGAGTTTGTGTGTTTATCATTCTCTCTTTAAATTGAAGCTTAATTTGCATGGGTGACCGGCTTGTCCTCTTCCCTAAAGCCTTAATGAGATTATTTTTCCTGGTGGGAAATCTCCTCCTAGGGTATCGTAGTAGATCACTAGAGAAATGTGAGTGGCATAAATAAATAAAATCAGCGAATGGGCAGTGACATGTGAAGAAAAGTGAAAATAAAGTTGTCGCAGTTTCATTTGCCACTACCGAATAATGGGAGACACGAAAGAAAAGCGGAGCTGGGGATTCAAAATAATCTATTTTATTATATGAGAAGAGAAGCAACATGTGTTTAGCCTCATGCAAATAGGAAATCAGTCGAAATCTAATACTTCCAAGAACGTTGTGGAAATTATGGCATCGTCCTGAACAGCGTCAACAACAGCAAGAACAGGAGGAGCTACAAAGACAACAATAGCGATAGACAGACTGATTGTCTTTGTTTCAGTCAGTAGGACGAAAAATATACCATCACAACCTTCAATATAAAGAAGTCAGACTTCAGGGACAGAGAGTGACCAAGTAAAAGTGCTCCGGTTGATTGGAGCAAGAATATCTCCTGAGAAGAAACACGTAGCCCATGGACAATGCGCCTTCATAGAAACTTTCATAACAGAGTTTTGACTTCAAAGTCTCTTATATATTTGGACAGGCGTCGAGTATTGTATCCTGTGTCTACATCTAGAAATCTGAACAGCAACCATTCCAACCAGCTGAAATGATTCATCAGACCAAGGTCTTTTTGACATAACCTGGCCATCTCACTAATAGCTCAATAATAACCAAAGACGTCTCAGTGTGAGCAGCACAGATATTAAGAACAAATATGGCAGTACCCCCCTCCCCCCCCCCCCAAAAAAAAAAAAGAAATCAAGACTGTGTAAATGGTACTGATGACTAACAATGAGAGAAACTTTCCCAGGGAAGCTTTCTAAGTAGCTGCCTCACCAAACACAGAACTTTAATCAATGTAGTAGGCTTCAGGCTTAGGTCAACACTGTAGTGTCCGGATGGGTCGTACAAGCCGCTGTCATTGGTGAGTTTCGTGGAACAGGGAAGAATTGCTTCATGGGTGGTCATCATGTTAGAATGAGGAGCAGTAGAGGTTTTAGTAATTCCATAGATATACTTTAAAACTGTTAGCAGTGCATTGAGAATTCACTAGTTGTTCCTACTGAAAAGTTTGAACAGCTATAGTGCAGACTTTCAAAGAAATATATATATATTTTTATTTTGCAGTGCAGTAGGCCCACTATAATTAAGTTTTATTCATTCTCTAAAGCCTCATGATCAATAACTAAATTCTCATCCATGTAATTGGTACATAACATTATGATCTGGCTCACTTGTATTACTTCATCATAGCACATCCTCTACCTGAATTTTCTTAACATTTTCAGTGCTCACTGCCAAAAGCGTAGTTCGCAGCTACCGTTAACAGTGAGATCGTGTTAAATTAAGATATTTGATGGACTTTAATTTTGGATCTGATGTACATCTACATTTTTGATGCCGTAGTCTTGTGGTCTTGATCCAAGCGTGCGTATCGTCATCGAACTGGGCACTGCAGCCATCACAAGAGAGAGAGAGGGAGAGAGAGAGAGAGAGAGAGCAGTACTCCAATGCACCAAGGATAACTTGCCACATAAACTTGAAGTGGCTCCACTAATAGGTTGTACATGTACTTGCAAAGGTCACCATAATTCTCACTCATAGAGAGCACTTGAGTCCAGACTGGTCATCAAAGGCTACTGGAACAGTGATGCCAGTGACCATTTGGGACATTACGTTAAAATAATTGGCTGAACTATCCCGCTGAGGGGAAATTTGGACTAGAGACGCCAGCCCATCTTCACTCACAGAATAGCAGATAATTGGATTATAACTGCGGTCTGACGTGAATGAAGATGGACAGATGCGAATGCAATTAGATAGGACAGGAGAGGAAGGATGCGCAGGAGAATAAAGATTTGTACACTTGCGACGTTTTATCAGATTGTATCTGTTATAAAGGGGCTGATAAGTTTTGTCGTTAGTAATATGTTAATGGTCACGGAAGAAGAGCAATGGTGACCGTGGTTGTGGTTTAGGATTACTTTTCTTTATGTTTGTTGTACTGATGCTGTTGGGGAAAATGTTTTCTAATGTATATATCCCCTGAGCTGGTATCCGTTGTAGTCTCTGAGCTGGTATTCTGTGAGAGATGTTCTGTTACTATAAACGTTTGTAATGAATGATGTTACTTTCGGTATTATTAAAGCCATGGCTGATATGTAAACTCATATTCGACTGCCAGCTATAGTGGGACATTAATGAAGGACAAGATCCATTGAGCGAGAATATACTGGAGCGTGCACCGTGTGGAGCCTCTCACTCTACGCTTAATTAAAAATAATGGACGCTGCGCGCCGAATTGAATGGTTATCGAGAGGGTCGAATGAAAGACAAAAGACGGTCACTGACAAGAGGTTATATAAACAAACGATTTCTTTTTTTTTTTATGCTAAAACATTCAAATTGGAATGACAGGCAATTTGTCATACTCATTACATGTTCTTCATATTTTTCCACATTTTTTAAAAAGAACAGTTTGTTTATTTTGTTTAATTAATGTGTTAATTAAAACAACTTAATTACATGCTGAAATTGCAGTTTAGACGATGGAAGAACAATGTAAGACAAAGGAGAAATATCTTCATTGTGTTTGAATCTTAAGCAAAAACAAAGTATAGGTCGTCTTCGACACGACCTAGACCGGAGAAAAGTATTGTCGACTGTTTCCGCACCCCAGCAGCAGCATTCCTCGATGTCGCTACTCAGTCTTTGTGAGTAGCGAGGTCCGGTGCAGTGTGACTTCATCCATATCCGTGTGTTCCATTTTTTTTTTTTTCAAAATACCCCCAAATGTTCGTAAAATATGGCTTTATGGTCATTACAGTATCATTACACAGCATAATATACTTACGGTAATTCACCATCGACCGACTTAGGACTAGATCGGTTTACGACCAGTCAGTCGTAACCAAACGCAGTCGTAAGTCAACGACTAGCTGTAATGTTAGAACGAAATGTAAGTGTTGTTAGATCCAAAGCGAAAACATTACTAGGATTGAATCTTCAACGTCGAAAAAAAAAAAAGTACAGAAATCAGAACAAAACAATGCACTCCCAGTACACAAATCAAACTTTTATTAAAAGTATGGGAAAGTACATGGAGTAATTTTGATAAGCCTATTCACACAAAAATAAGTAACAATGAGACAGAGGATTGATAAAAATACAAGGGGCGCGCCATTTAAAAGACAATGTAAACATCAATGAAAGGAAAAAAAAAATCATATTGGTGTACCTATTTTATTATATTGATATAAAAACGCTTTTTCCATCAATCAATACAAGCAAAATACATGAACACTTCAAATTAAAAAGTGCCAAAGAGGCCAAATGTATCGTCATCTTGTGTTGTAAAGATAAGCATTTAAACATAGTATTCATGATATTTAAATTTCAAAAGAAATGTTTCTAAGTTCCCTGTCACTTCTCCTGAGATATGGAGCCACACTAAGATTCTTGGGCATTTCTCCTTGCTTTTAGGAGTGGCAACTTTTGTGTGGATCAGGAATTTAATCATCTTCGTTACTTGGAACGAACATTGCAGTGCATTGATGTTTTGGACATCAGAACTTGTCATCTTTTATTTGGTGACTAGTCAAATGGATAGCCACATTTCTCAACTAACTCTTGACTTTTTGTTCCAAAAAAAATCTGAAGATGAAGAAATAAAAGGAGAAA
>JBCAUA010737188.1:0-15109 GCA_038406235.1 Peronia verruculata | reverse complement strand
AATTTTAAATGCCTGCCGATTCCGACTTTATTGGACTATAAGATAAGTGCCACGCCCCCTGATCGCTCTTATTATATTATATATATATATTAGTGGTCTCATTGGCCCACTCTGCAATTCGCTCCGTGCTTTGTCTCAGCAATGGAGCTCACATTTGTCCAGTGTTAGAACCAAACAGGTACTCTGTAACAGAACATGACCGGCTTTGACCCAATCAACAAACATCCCCTGTTAGATTATCTGAACCAGCCTAGTTCAGTGTCTTTGGTGTGACTATCTTTCTCCTCGCCCCGCCCTGCCCCTTGCTTTGTTTGTCCGACACAAACATGGTGTACTCACGCGGGCCAAGAGCCCGGCACTCCAGCTGATGAGCTGATTGCCGTGATAAGGTGTGAGTGCTCAGTATTGACTCATCCTCTCATCCCCATCACCATCAGGTACTCAGCTACTCCACTGACCAGATCATTTGACAAAGTAACCTTATGATCATACTCTACATTTCCGTTATAGCCTACATTTTCTTCATATTCTTTTCACACACTATAATTTTCGGCAATAGTAAAAGGCAACCTTTGTAAAATTTTATTATCTAAGAAAAAAAAAAAACGCCCTTTTTTCTGTTCCAGTGGGTTTTAATGCAGCTTTTTCATCACAATTGAATTTTTTTTTTTTCCAATCTATTTAGTTATAATTTTCTTCAATATTAGAAAATAACTTTAATATTGTATCAGTTAGTTTAGTTTTCTAAAAATTTTACTTTCTCCATTACATATATTTGTTAAAACAAATCACTAAAAACATCGGCATTTTCTCCAAACAGAAAGTTTCAAGATAAAAGCGTTTTGTCAAAGTGGATCGCTACACTGCCAGGTACACCGGACAGGTATCGATTACTGAGTAATCAAGAAAACCCGATAGTGTTTAGCAAGTAACCAACCAATGAGTGCGGGGGAACCGCTCGGTGTTGACAGCGACGACCAATGAACGGCTGTCTCAGACACTCAATGTCTCTGGGTGTTTTCTCTGCCTCTTGACACAAAGTTCCGATTTCGATCTTCAGGTACTCAAACTAAGAGTTTGTCGCTGAACGCCTGACAGTCTGAATTAAGACAGAGACCAAGTGACACTAAGTGGGTGTTAGAACCTAAAGGATTGATTTTTTTCTTTTCACGAGATTCTGGTTGTGCTCCCTATTTCTGTCCCCTTTTCTCTGCAGGTATGAGGGGGAGACGCGGATATGAAACAGTTGTGGAAATAGTCAATCTAAACAGTGCTATCACCTCTTTTTCAGCTTATAAATGTCTTCTTTATCTCCCGTTTATGCAGCCGTTCAATTCTTGAGGTACCTTATGACACACTGGGAAAGCGTGTTCATTTGCTCAGACGTGGATAGAAACTGTGAAATTTTACTTGAAAAGCGGCGCCTTCACCTACTCTTAAACCGATTTTTAACAACCAGGGGTTCTTTGACATGCTGAACGTACTCTCGAATCTAATATTTTCACCCTTGTTTGAGAAGGCTAGACTCCGGACTTCCTTACCCATCAAGTGTAGTGATCGTTTAGCCACAGGAAAGGCAGGTTCTAATTTTCCACATTCCCTTAGGAGGGTTTATATCCTTGAACACTTTCATCGAGGCAGACGTCAAGCCACTCTACCTGTGGCATATTCGACAACCGGAAAATGCATATAGCGCACCTTTGTTCTCGATAGCGCTAAACCTGGTCAACTTGGCAGCCGGCGTAAATCCTCTCTACTGCCAGATTTACACCCGGAAGTCTGTGACATGGCAAATCAGGAGATTTACAGCCAATATACTTACACCAGAACACCAATGGTGTTCATCCAGCAGCCAGCATCCAATATGCAGCATATCATTGTCTGATATTGTTGTCAGCTGTAACTAGAATAAATGGAAGGTGTAAACTTTCAAACAAAATATCTGGCTAGAAAATGTCATAGTTGTTGCAGTTTTTCTTTTTCTTTGAAAGAATGTCATGTTTCAATCTACGAAGGCTCAGAAATCTGGCCACACACTTCCGTTCCGAGATAGAACTGGGGGAAGCAGGCGGTGCTGGTTCTGTTCGCTGCCAGAACCGGAAGTTGCCATCTGAAGATTCCCCCTCCCCTCCCCTCCCGCCCCCCCCCCAACCTCACGGTTACCTCCCCTCTCCCAGCGTTCTGTAGGTGAGCCGTTCTGGGGCTGTGCACGCGAGGTCTCTGGTAGCTCACCTGGTTATAATTAAAGCAGCAAATGGGGGGGCGCAATAACACAGCGGTATTAAGCAGAGTTTTACGGTAACTTTCGACATCTTGCGGTATTTGATCGCTTCAGTGTAGCTGACCTCTTAGTAGTTAGTAGTTCCTTTCTTCAGGCTAGCTAAGGCAGTTGTAGTTCTTTTAGAAGTTTGTTGTTTCCGGCCTGATGTGTCGCGCACTGGTACGATGTACTATAACTTTAACCTAGCCCCGAAATCAGTCTGAGAATTCATCACTGCAATCTAATGAAATTGTTTGTTTTGTTTGTTCTTCTTAAGTCTTTCAATCCTAAGAGATAGGATTATCTTGGCTTTTAGAAGTTGTCAATGTTTGCTGAGAATCTTTTATGGATAGATATCTGGAATTTGGGAATTTTGCCCCCACAGCGGCACTCAGGCCTACTCTTCTATCAATTTTGAACTGCCAAGGGTTCATTAACGTGCGTAACGTACACACGGGACCTCCGAGATATATTCGCCCTTATCCGAGAAGGCTAGACGTCGGGCTTCCCTACCACAGGAAGCCAGGGACCGTTGAGTCACTGAAAAAAAGCGGGTTTTCGATCTTCATGTCCTGTCATCCCCCGATGCAGAACCCGCGAGTCCATCCCGGCCGCTTCATGAGCAGGCGCCATACCCACTGAGCCACTGCGTCCCCGTCTAATCAAATCTGGTCTGTCCGTCTCTTAAATACGGCAGTTTAAACAGTCATACACTCTGTGTAACTTGGGTATGTCTCTTGTGAATGCCATCATTTTGTTGGAGTTAAACGACACATCAGCACGATCACGGCTATATTGTGTCAAACACGGTAAGATACATTTACATGTCAAGGGGAAGAGAGGAAAGAGAGCGGGACAGAAGACAAGAGCAAGGAGAGAGAGAGAAAAGATGTCACCTCTGGAACGTTCATGATTTCATTCCATGGAAGGCATCCCACATCGCTTTCAACGCCTGCAGATGGGAGCAGAGAACCTATGTATTTTTAAATCGCGCGACAGAAGACAAGAGCAAGGAGAGAGAGAAGAGACGTCATCCCCGGAACGTCGAGGATGGCATTCCATGGGAGACACCCCACCGATAACGGGCTTTCACTGCCTGCAGGTGGGAGCAAGAAACCTACTCATAGACCCCGGTTCCCTGCGGGGGAATGGGTGAATGCTGAGAGAACAGTTTGAAGATAGCTGGTGAATTAGTTCTACAGGCGCCTGGGCGACATCGGCAGTAGTCTAGGGACAGGTGAAGAGGGCGATCTGTACTGTTAATTATAGGCTACTGTTTTTGGCCAAAACACACATTTTGCTTGACCCTGTCCGCGATGATAGTCCTGAATGCGACAAGATAAAAGTCAAGTGACCATTAGTCAGTCAGTCAGACAAGAGAGAATGGAGATTTGTGGGGAGAGGCGACAGGGAGGGGGAGGGAAGGAATCATTATAAGGGCGATAATTAAAAAAGGAAGCTGTGCTCACAGACCGGTGCAGATCGCTTACTTAATGAGTCTGTCCACTTGAGCGTGAGTGAGTGAGTGAGGTGGGTTCTGTCCAAGGCTAGGCTGTCTAGTTCTGAGCCCGGGCCGCGCTAGGAGTTGGCCTGCGAGCACTCATTAAGCCAGCCTGCATGCAGGACTTCATTAGCTGATGGTCGCGCACGCTCGGCCGTGCAATCAACTCCGGGTCTTCACGCCTTGACCTTAGTACTCACTTCCGCCGTTCATCGTCCCCGCGTTTGACCTTTGAACTTTGCCCTGTGATGAGAATCTAATAGGTGAAGCCGAGATCTGAAAGAAGGTCGGAAAACATTCGTCTAATCTTCTTTCATCTTTAGCTAACACAAATAGACACACTCACGGACGCACGTAAACATACACACACACTCTCTCTTTCTCTCAGTTACACACACACACACTATGCCCCCCCCCTTCTCTCTCTCTCTTTCTCTGTTCTCTTGTGCTTTCCCACACTTCCCTCCTGTCTCTTCCCTATGTATTTCCTTTCTCTCTCTCTCTCTCTCTCTCTCGCTCTCTACCCTCTCACTTTCTCACACTCTCTAATGCTCCTTTCCTTTCTCTCTATCTCTTTCTCTCTCTCTTGCACATTCCGTCCCTTCTCTCTCCATACTTTCTCTATCTCTACTCCTTCATTTTCTCTCTCTCTCTCTCTCTCTCTCTCTCTCTCTCTCCCTAAGTAAGGAGCGTTGACTCTCACCAAGTACCTCACCCTGCCTGACGACATCTGGAGCTGATTTGGTCGGTCCAGGCCACTCTAGGCAGGAGAAAAATCTCAAGTTATGAGAAGTCTGTGAGCGCTAAAACCACACCACTTGTGTGGCTGGCGGGCAGGGGGAGCCGGGGGGAGGGAGGGAATTCCTCAGGTGATGTGCAGGGCCGGAAGTGCGGTGATTCTGGATAAAACTATGAACCACAGACCAACTCTGAATCGAGGAGTAACGGATATCCATCAGCTGACTTCTAGTCCTCTGGGTTGAAAATGAAGAATCGCCGTGATTTGGGTCGTTAGAACTGCATCAGCCTATACATGTACAATGATTTCTTCTCGTCAGATGGCCGCACCATGATTTGTCTAAAGGTGATCACAGCGGTCCTGTATCATCCAAAACAATTCACAATTTACCCCAAACTCGAGATCTGAGCATTCTCCTGTTTATGAAATACCTGAATGGCACTGAAAGTTTGACCGGCAGTTTTGCGAAGCTCCAGTTTAATCTTCCATCACTCCGGCACAGATCTGATGTGCCAATATGAATATAATATTTCAGCTCAATATCAGTAGCCTGGCTAGAGCAACTTTTTTACTACTATTATTATGAAAAAAAAAACAAATGTGTATTAGCTATCAGGGAAAGGATAAGAAGAAGATGAAGAAGATAAAAAGGAAGAACAGGAAATAGAGGAAGCACAACAACAACAATAGCAACAACAACCACAACAATAACAACAACGATGTCAAGAACATAATAAACCAATATGCCCCGTCTTCCGAGTGGATTGTCCAGCCCAGCGCGCTGCCCTATATCTCCTGGAGTTTCTGAAATCAGCAGAAACTGTCCGTCCCAGACCGACCTGGATGCCGAGTTGATCATTTCTCTCATCTGTAATCGACCTGATATCCTAACTAAGCTGTCACCATGAGCGCTGTTGTCCCGCCTTCTCGGCCTGGCTGTGGTATCAGCTGTTTAGTTCATTTTTCTCAGGCTGGATATGCGATCTTTGACGTCTTCTCTCTTTGTTTCTGGCTGTGTTTTTCCACGCCCGGTCTGTGAGATGCTGGGATGCCGATGTGATTTTTATTTATCTCCCTTTGGTTCACTCTAGCCAGGGTGAGTGCCCGGGTAATGTCCCCTTGCTCATACTGCATCACAAGGAGCTCTGCAGGACATCTACGGCCCATAGCAGCCTTTGTCTAACTCTCACTTCCTCCTCCCCCCCTTCTCTCTCTCATACACACACACACACACATACACAAAAACACACACACACACACGTTTCCTACTGCCGCCCTTCCCCAATCTATCTGTCTGCCTGTAGAGATGATAATCTGGGGTATCAAACATTTTTCACTCAGTAAGGAACAAACTTTTGGGGAGCTGTCACTGGTTTTTGTGCTGGCCAACCTTTTTTTTTTTTTTTCGGTTACACTAAAAATATTTCAAATGGTTCATATTCGACAAAGCAAAAACCTGGAAATCCCAGCCGAGTGTTTGTATCTACCTGCTAAAAACAGAACACCCATTGATGTTTGTTACCTCTCCACCACGAGATCCGAGAACAATAATTTGTCACCAGTCCCTTGCATTTTTAATGTGTTTTTCTATGTCAGTGGTAGTGAACAGTTTGGAGAGTTTGTACCCCCTGCTAAAATCAGACGCAGATCTCCAGGGTGCTTTACTTGGTCGGAACAAATCTATTATTTATACTGTTCATTGTAAGGATGTTGCTTAGACCATTACAGCGTAGAATGCTTATATTCATCATGTAAACAAACAAACTTTTCCACACAAAAACAAACAGGCAGTGTACTTGTGAGAGCCGCGATGTAGTTCATTGCCCTCCACTTAATTCATTGAGTCATTGAGAGATTGTCAGCGGTTATCAGAACGTTAGCGCGTACAGATCAACTATTTTCCTGGTGGTCACGGGGTCACGGCGTCAGTGTATGAGAACTGCGGGACTGCCAGGCAGAGGGTGGGTTGGAGGAGGAGGAGGGGAGAGAGAAGGTGTGTCGGGGGGGAGGGGGGGGGGCAAGGGGAAGTAATTAGACTCCAGTAATGACTGGAGCAAATGGTCTGTGACGTTTACCGCTGGCTGGTATCGTAGGGCGTGAGGGACTGAGTGAGTGAGTGAATGATTCTGTCTGTCTGGAGCAATGTGGAACTCGGATTGAGTGAGTACATGACAGTGTGGATTGTGAGTGATTGTTTCTGCCTGCTGCTTTCTTGTGTTAGGTGTGTTGTGTACACGATATGACATGCTTGTGCCTTGAGCGACTGCTATTTGGAATTTTTTTTTTTTTAAATCAACCATTGATAATTGCGCGGAAAGATTATTTTATATCCATGTATTTCACCAATTACACCAAGTTTCCTATTTTGGTGATAGTAATGTTCTGATCTATAGAGGTTTTGTTGATTGATTAATACTGTATGTTGTCATGTAATGGTTGTAATCAGATCTTTTGTTTACCTTGTAGAACACATCGTATTGTAAGCAATGCAAACAACATGGCGTCGTTATTGTGTTGAATTTAAGTGTTAAGAATACTTTTTCATGCATATTAAATGATATCACTGAGTGAGGTATTTCGAGATCGCTCCAAGTGGTTTTGTTTATTTATTATAGTGTCAAATGTCTAAAAACTCATCATTGGTCAAGATTTGTTTGTCACGTGCGGAACATGTACACACATCAGCGTGTGAGCGAAAATCCTTGGTCATGTGACTTTTTTCGGCATGCCTCATTATCGTGTGTCATTGTTTACAAAGCGATGTCCATCACCATGAGACCCCAAGCCGCTGATGCAAGGACGAGCATGGCGTGTCTGTGTAGTTTTGGTTTCAGAGATTTGAGTTTTTGGCTCTCTGCTGTGATGTTTGACATCGTTGACTTCACTCACTCAGACAATGCGTGTTGCCCCCTGGTGTGTGTGAGTTCAGCTTCCTGGTTGCTGGTATGTGTTTGTGGGTGAGCAGTCGAAGATGACGGTACAATGATTTCGTGTCTGTTTAGAGTTTGATTTGTGCAAACTTCCAAGAAATTCAGCATTGCACAATAAGATGTTTTTACTGTTATTATTATTTTTGTTTTATTTTCCTGTATTGCTCATTATTGCCATGACGTCATGTTTTCTATCCCCTGTCTGTATAATGGTATATGGATGCAGATATAATTCTGTGAAATTTTATGCTAGATCTAAACTGTTCCAGAATTTCTTTCGTGGCAGGAGACACATCATTAATTTTCTATACGGTTCCTTCGATCTTCTTACAAGGGTTTTTTGACCATTAGCTGGTAGTACAGCCCACCACTGATATCATTTCATTGTCTGACGCCTGTGACACCATGGCAACTCGTTGACAAATTGTTGACAGCATTTAGTTTTGCATTCTGTTTTCTGTTGAAAGGCACGGCGGAGGAAAGGGGGGGGGGGAGGGGGGATCCGGGACAGAATAAACAGTTATCAAGTGATAGGATGGAAAATCCGTGAACCCAGTAAAATTACGGAAAACACGTGATTATCTCGATGATTAATCCTCTCTCCTTGAGAACACGGCGTCCTATCTCGAGTACACACGACAAATCTCTACAATTTGGTGACTGTAGACAGCGATGAGTGGATACTTCAGTGTGAATTATGGTCCATGTTATCTGTTATGTCCATCAAACTGATCTTTTGCCAACTGCATCCTTGTTGTTAGCTCCGCCAGTGGCTCGGTAGTCCAAATTTCCAGGTTCGTTGATTTGTCCGTGTGTCGTAACTTTAGCCCTGTCAATATCCCATATCTTCAAGAATTCGATCATTTTTATTAAATCCGAGCAATTGTGCAGCGGAATGATCATTTTGTATTGTCAGTTAGTTAAGTATTTAACTGTCATTTTTGTTAGATGATCAAACATCTTGATAGACACACGTATCAACTAACACTCCAGCCGTCCAGTCCGACATTTCCCGAGTTAGTTTGGCACTCTCGGTTCTTGCATAGATAATGAATGCACAAAATTCTATTGGATGACGCAAGGTTAGTACGTTTTACGTCTTGGCTTATCGCCTGAACGTAAGGTAACGTAACGCGTGAAGACCCCATCCAGTGGTCTCGGCGAATCCCTAGTCGAGTGGAACACCAGATGTCAGAATCTGCGAGAGATCGTGGCACAGATTTGATATGATACCTACTGCACATGGGTGATAATGTTGCTTTCACATGTCCGTGTTGACCAGCTGGTTACGAGTGTCTGACCAGCCGCATCTCTCGTGTGTAGATCAACGTCAGTTCTCTGATCCTGTTTGTAAAGTAGAATTTTGTAGCGGATCATGAAGGCCATTGGTTTCTGCTTGTCTGCCGCACTGGTCATTAGTCATTGCTTGACCATTGTGGCTCTCGACTAGAGCCATCTGGTGGTGATTATATCATTTGTACATACATACCTTGAAATTTGGCGCTGTTGTCAAATGATGCAGTCATTGCCCCGTGGGAGAGTCAGCAGTTAGATCACTCCAGTCTGTTTGATCTTTGAACTTAGGACATTATGACGGCATTTGTGTGTGCCAGTGATACAGACGAGGTCGTTGGTCGTGACGTTATTTACAACAAAGACTGATGTATCTAAGTGCTGAGAAAAGATTCAGAGCCGCTGGGATCCCTGATGGTTTATGTGCTAGTTCCAGTGTGTGGGTCAAAGTTGACTGTTTTGTCCCATCAGGCGGTATGTTGTGAAATATCTTACAGTGTGCAGTGTTTCTTTGGGAAGGATGCCTTCCCCAGAGTGGCCATGTAATAACATGTGCAAAAATATGTTGCTTGTGTGTGTGTGTGTGTTTGACTCTCAGTCTGTGTCATAATATGTCTGTCTGTGAGTCTGTGTGTTTGAGCAAGCGAATGTGTCATAGAAAGCTGTCTCTTCTCCAACAGAACAGGCCTAAGTTACCTCCCCTTCCTCTGGTGTCAGACTGCAGTCCCCTGATAGCTATCAGCTCTGATAAACACACGATGACTTTTTGTGACAAAGAATGTTCTTGAATACCAGTGGCTCAATCAACGATCCAAACCATCTGCCTTCAGGAACGTGCGCTTCACCCAGCTCATCATTACCTCGGATTGGTTGTGATTTTACATGCAGCAATTATTTATTAACAATAACTAGAACCATCTTGATAAATTTTGACAATAACTGTTGAAATATATCGACAGTAAATCAGACTCACGGGAGTCATAAGGTTGTGGATCTTCCTAAAAATGCCATCCATCTTAGTTCTAGAAACAAACTCGGACGATTACAAAACAGCTATGACTTTCTTAGACGTTTGTCACGATTACGAAAACCCGAGTCAAAGACTGAACTCCGAGTCCGAGTACCAGCTCAGCGGTGGGTGTGTTCCAGCATCAGTAACGTCCCATGCACTGCTAGAGGAAAACATGTTCCCTTCATCGTCGATATCCACATGTCCATCATTATCCAGGTGGTCTTTGAGGCGAGGACGTCGCTGTATACAAGATGGAAGCTCGGAACAGTGTGAAGTATCATCTTCTGAAATGTTTGATGATAACACATCTCACCCGAACTGTCCTGCCACCCACTCAGAGAATGTTCAAGAAGGCGTAGAGAAAAGAGGTGGGCTGAATGTTTCCAACTCCAGTCTGTCCAAGTCAGCACACAGCTGTGTGTCCTCTCGGTGTGTACGTTTGTTTGTACTCACACTTTGCCTTCTCGCGTGCATTGGATACTCGGAATGCCGACCTGTGGGGGAGGCAGAGAGGAGATACCGGCGTCTGCAGGCCAAGACTGTGGTGAGTGTCCAAGCTTTCCTCACTCAGACTATCTGTCAGTCTGTCTGTCTGTTTGTCTGTCTGTCTACCTTTCTGTCTGTCTGGTTGTCTGTGAATACCTTTCTATGTATGTTTGTCTCTCTGTCTAAGAGAGAATATCGGTGTTCAATTGCACATTGAGTGACTTTCAACCGCTTCTATCCCCTGCTCAAAATCCTCTCACGGTATGACGAGAACATCATCTGTATCAATGTCAAAACGTCTAACATACAACAAAATCTATACAGCTCTTTCTCTCTCCTGCCCTCTCTCTCTCTCTCTTTCTCCCTCACACTTCTCTCTCTCTTTCTCTCTCTCTTTTTTCTCTCTCTCTCTCATCACTCTCCCCCCCCCCCCCTTTGCCCACATCTAAGCACGCCATCTTGCGCTCAAACAGTTCATCACTGGTGACATTCAGACAATTTTGTTAGTAAAAAACAGTCCTGATAACCAGTGGCAAACTCACAGTTATGTCAAATTGGAAGAGTTGTCTACCCTTTTATTGAAACTCCAACAGTCCAGTCTAAGATATGAACGGATTGCAGACACACAGATTATCACGTGAGACTTTTCTAGTAGGAGGTACTCGGAACAGCAAACTTGACCTAGTGAACGAGCACACAGTGTGAGGGCTAAATGCTCAGGAGGGATTTCATTCACAGCTCACTTACAAGTGCAAATGTCCTCACCCATGCTTATACAAACATATGCTCGCATATATATATACATCCCTATGTGGCGCAAACTCTATCTGAGGCAGAGGGTCTTTGATAAGTTTGTCGAGAGTCAGACACGTTGTCAGATGGACGGTTTTTGCTTCGGGAAAGACCAGACACGTTAGATAACTCCGTCCTCATCTGCTGTCCACATGTCAGAGTTTTCGTCCTTACCTCACAAAGTCTCCGGTCTTTCAGAGCTGGCACTACTGGCGGAAGTTTACAGCACTTGTAAACAGACGGGGTACAAAGCACACATCCTATTGGGGCCCTAAGGGACCTTTCTGTTCTTGGGATGGGTCCAAGAAATGGCGGGGAAGGGGGAGGGGTGGGGGGAAGAAGGAAGAGGGGATAGAGATATTGTGTTTATTCTCAAACTAGTGCCAAATCCACTGCTGTTTTTGTCGGACAAGAAGCAGCTAGTATCTCCCATGAACATTTTCTCATTAACAATAACAATCTAACTGGGTGTTAACTTTGTATTTCAGGCGGTCAGAGGCGATGCAGTTCCCACAGCTTAACTTAACTTATTTGCTGAAGTGATGGTTAAAATCTGTTACAGACAAGGCAGTGAACAACAAAAACTAAAACAAAATCCAGGGGCGTATAACGTAATTGTTGTGAGCGCAAGATCTTGTGACACGTTCAGAACATCCTCTTCTTTCCTAAACAACGCACTCAACTTGTCAAGTTTCACTTTGGCAGGCAAAGCGTTAAACTTGACATTCACAACAACAACAGCAACAACAACAACAACAACACGAAAAAGGAAGATGACAGCTTATTTCTTTTTTTTTTTTTCAGCAGTCCGCCAAGAAAAAGTGGTGTGTTGACTGTGAGTGCATGTTTGTGTGTGATGTAATCTGGTCTGAACCTTAATCACAACATGGTGCGCTCTTTGATAAATGCCCCTTCTGTTTTTGTTGATTTTTGTTTGAGCATGTGCTTTTTTCTTTTCTTTTTTGTTTTGTTGAAATAGTTTTATTTATTTATTTTTGGCATGTTTTTCTCACGCTTTGCAACTGCTCAGCCCCTGGAGTGTGTGGCTGACGTATCTGCATTGTCTGGGCGCTGTGGTCGGGTGTTCGTGTTAACTTCTATTTCTTGTGTGGTCACTCACGGGTGTCCAGGAGTCCGAGCGCTGGACAAGCCTGTCACTGGTTTGCCAGACTGGACAATGCAAAACGCTCGATATTCCATGTAAACATGGCCAGAGAAGGCTCCCTCAATCAGCCATTTCTCTCTCTCTCTTTCTCCCCCCCTCCCCCCCTCTCTCTCTCTCTCTCAGTCCTGTTTGGCCAGGAAGTTTTGATGTAAACAAAGTTTGAAAGACAGGAGAAATCAGTCGGACTCTTTTTTATTTTAAACATAGCAAGCTAAAATTTTCCGGATCGGGGGAAAGACGACAAGAAAGAAATATTTTTTTTTTAAACAATAAGTATGAAGACTGGTTTCCGCTGAGCACACCTGTACAACAGATCTGCAACAAAACTTATCAAACCAAAGGCTAATGGACTCGAAAACTACTGAATATATCATCTGAAATTGGGCACACAACATTGTTCATGAAAAATCAGTGTTTCTGTTGGCATAAAGCCGAAAATTAGTTTGCTATGTTTGACGATATTCTAAAAATTCTATAATAATTGATAAGTAAACTCGGGAGAGGGTTTGATCCGAATTGTATAATCGATAGAATGACGCGTTCAAAACACTAGACACGTTTACTTTGAGTAACATTGAGTGTTGATCAACCAAACTACCAGCATCCAGGTGCGTACGCTTGCGATAAGTCCCAGAGCAGTATTGGTTAAAAAACTAGAGCTTAGAGGCGTTTGTTCCTGTCTTTATAGACCTAGTGTCCGCTTTTATATTTCATGTTCACAGCAGTGGCAGGTAAGCTGGCCAACTGAAAAACAACAACAGACGAACTGGTTCATTAGAGTCGAGGATGGAATGACTGGTGTTTATCGATGTAAAGATGGGTTATGGTAAAATGTGTGGGAAATGGCGCTGTTGTGTTTCCACGTGAGGTAATCACAATATTGTTATTTGTACAGCCGGTGAGTGAACTTGGCACATGTCTTACGTTTCCAGATGTTGAACTTATCATTGACACTTCCTCCCTACTCGCTGCCTTACGTCACGATGGAGAACACATGTTCCACGGCCAGCAAACATCGCAAGCCGCTGCCAATGATGCTGACCCTCGGCCAGCCGCGTAACAACCGCTCCTCCCTTTGCCCTGCGGACTTTCACGGTCAGCGAGTCCATTTTTGTCCGTGTCGGGGTGTGAGGTAACAAGTGACCAGCAGTGGTCAGGCATGAGAATGGGCGGGAAGGTAGAGGTTACGTGTAACTTATAATGAAATGCATAATTATTGTTGAGCCTCCGATAAGGGGCTGGCTGCTCAAAGAGTTAATGTTGAAATGTCGAGCTAGCTACAGATAACAATAAACATGGGATTATCATTAGTATAAATTGTACGTTAATTTTTCCTAGAGTCAAAAGACTTTCATTCCGTTAACTGTCTTTGAATTGAAGACTGTAATTACAGCAACTAGCCTCGGGTTTATATCTACTTGATATATATATATATAAACTACATGTATATGCAGTTATTTGTTATCCATCGCCCGTCGGCCAAAGTTCACCGACTTTGAAAACAGCGCCAGTCGTAACTTCAAAGTTGGTCTTCTTGTTTGATTCTATTTCTATGTTACTTTGGTCTTCTTGTTTGATTCTATTTCTATGTTACTTCTTTCTAAAAATGACTTCCATTTCTCATACATCGTTGTACTTTCGGCATCAAACAAACCGGGAGACTTACTAACTTTTTGTATCTCTTGATCTCTTGAAAACCAGTCATATGAGACGCGACACGATGAAATCAGGTGCTCGTCAAATCGTGAGAATTGTTATTCAGTTTGAATTCAAACGCATTTCATTAAAGGTCAAACATTCTTTGTTTTGCATTTTAATGTTCATAAGTTCAATAAAAACAGTTCATGATTTTATATCAATTATTGTATAGTGCTAAAAACCAGTCCAGTCTCTAAACAACCGTGTACAATTTTGTCATCGATAATTTCTCCAGAGCGGGTGGTATCCTTATACTGTGACATAAAAAGTTGTCTTAATGAGAGCTTCAATTAAAATTTACCTAAATGTGCCACTTGGAATCTTAAAAAAAAAAAAAAGAAAGAAAGAAAAACATCCTCTGCCTAGTGATTGAGCGATATTACCGTGTGACAGGATAGGTTGGCTGAACCAATCAGATGTGACCACAGATCAGACCCCGGAAGTGACGGACGAGGCTCTATCCTGGAGGACATCCGTGTCTGTCTCGCGCTGGCTGGGCTCCCAGAATCCTCTGAGTGAGCCACGTGAACTATTTTCCCTCGGCAAAACCTCTAGCGTAGCTTTCCCAGGATTGGCATTGGTGACGTCACTTCCGACATGGATTAGTTCAGATAGGAAGTCATATTCTGTCATATCCTGCAATCGCATACATCTGGACATATTCTCTCTGACTTCTATAACACATATTTTTACAAAAACAAAACCACATATATGTGAGCAAAGCGTATACATCCACATCTCTGCAAATGTCTCGCAGCTAGTCAAAACGAGACGCACCATTTGGCTTCGCCCCCCCCCCCCCCCAACGGGGAACCCGCAAGTCGATCCCTACCTCACCGCCGTGAGTCGTTTTTTCCATGAAGCAGACGTCAAACCACAGCGCCACTGCCCCCTCTTGTTCCATTCCGTGTTAGTGGCCGACTTTTATCTCACGAATAAGGTTGGAAATGGCGGGGGACGGCTATGATTAGTGATACATATCTTGGTACATGTGAGAGCGCATGACTAGGTGCAATTAATCATTTCAGTAATTATCGTAAGAGGTGGGCAGGGAGAGGAACGGTGGGATTCAGGAGGAATAGCTGTCTCAAGGTGTCACGGCATGGTGTGTGTGTGTTCATGTGTGTGTGTGTGTGTGTGTGTGTGTGCGTGTGTGTGTGTGTGTGTGTCAGGGATAGAACGGGGCGGGGGTGGAGAAGGGGGAAGAAAAAGGTGGGGAAGGGGGAGGGGATA
>JBCAUA010737077.1:0-15109 GCA_038406235.1 Peronia verruculata | reverse complement strand
GTGAGGGTGGTGGATGATGGAAGGGGAATGTGGAGAGGGTTTTTGGGGATAATTATAAGTGTGGGGGGGTGGGGGGGGGGGGGGGGGGTTGAGACAAAGTGGAAGGTAAAGGTCAGGGGGTGCAGAGGTCTGGAAGTGCGGGGGGGGGGGGGGGGTGAGAGCAGGAAAGAGGAAGGAGAAAGCCCCATAAAGAGTAGCGATGATTGCAATCAGGCGGGAGTCTCATCACTGCACAGCACTGTGGCATTTTTATGGTTCCAGAGTCCCCAGGCTTGCCTGCTTGCCCCTATTTAATGTTCCTCTGTAAGGTGTTGTGGGGGCCTGCTGGCTTCCCATGCCTTTATAAGATTATCCCACACCCCGAAGGTTAGTGGGTCTGCTGGCTGGCAGTTCTTTCACAAGGGGAGGGGAGGGTACCCTGGAGCTGTTGGGGGGCTGATCTGATTAATTGACTGACTCCTCATGTTTTGCATTTGGAATTTTCAACCAAACACCATAGTGTCACAGTAGTGATATGATATCACATTAATGCTTAGTCATTCGCTTGTCTTGGACTATTAGGGTCACCACAGAAACCGTGACAGGGCCTACCTTATTCATTGCGATTGACATAGTTAGCATTAAGGCCTCTTTTCCTTCGATATAAATATAAGTATGTCACATAATAGATAGGGGGTTTTTGGCATCTACTTTGGGAGATGTAGATCCAGATGTGTTGAGAATGATGGAAGAAAGAAGGTGGCAGCAATGAAGAAAGTGTGTGTGTGTGTGGGGGGGGGGGGAGTAGATGAAGATGGGGTGGGGAAGATTCTTTTAGCTCCCCATGCCTTTAGAACATTTATTCCATACTACGAGCGTTGATGGATCTGCAAGAATGGATGTATTTTGTCGTGATTATCCAGATTCATGAAGGTGATGATAATTGGAGAAAGAGAGAGACAGAGAGAGATTTGAGGTTACAAAGAAAGCTCAAAGGTGTTATAGTAGAAGTAGTCAGAACTGCCGACGTCACACATGACAATGTATGCACGATAGAAGACCCTGTACTCCATTGTTTGTGCCTCAAAGTGGCCATTTCAAAGCATTGCGCGAATAAGCTTTATATGTGTGCCGATGATAGATTTGGACCTTGTGAAGCCTGCTTGCTTGCCCCTTATGTGCTACATGGACGATCTTGTCCTTTCTGTGGTTTCATTATACATCGGCAAAGGACTTCATGCTTTATATTTGCCTCTCCTTACCTCTCCTTCAAATTAAATGCACATGCTTCTTTTTTATGTGTGTGTTGGGGGGGGGGGGTGAATTCGCCACCCAGTCAGTTGTTGTTTACTCTCTCAGTGTAGATGGTTCTCTGATAGAGAGATTAATCTAATTGGAGGCTGCAGGGGGCTAGTTATTGGCGATGCTGTCAAAATTATGTCCTCTTCTCAATTTAATGTCATTTTCTCCTCTGTGTGTGCCATACATTTTAGTAAACCTCTTCTTTTGAATTTAAAGTCGTTTGTCATTTTGTTGTCCTTTTCATTGTCTTCTCTTCTTTCATTCTTTTCTGTCTGTCCTCCAAGGCCTAGTTTATTTCATAATTTGCATCAGTATGTTTTTATTCGCTGGTCGTATGTGGCTTCTCCAGAATTCTGTCACATAATTATTTCTCCTGGTTTTCTGTGAAAGGATGCACCGAGATTTTGTTAGAATCATTATAGGCCTGTCCCCAGACTGTTGTGAATGATTTGATGTGGAAGTCATCATTTTGATGCTTTCATCCTTAGATTGAGGATGTGTTGGTCAGGGGTCGGTATAGTGAAGTCAGGAAAGGTTTGCTGGGAGAGAAGGAGATAGTGGTCAAGATCTACCAGCCACAGCATAGACAGGTGAGTACATAGATCAGATGTTGTGAACACCATATAAGCTTGGGGATTCATAGTCCATGTTCCTAAGTTACTTTGATAAAGTTATGTATCACTAAGCTTAGGTATGACTTATAGTTATGTTTCTAGAGCATTTTTTTTTTTTTTTTTACAATCTTAAAATGTGGAGAAGAAGAGGAAACACTTTCCTAACTATAAAGCTCATGTTGTCTTTAAGATGTGCAAAATTGGACTCATAGAGAGAGACAGGCATTAGATATGTTTGCTGAAGTTATCATTCAGATGTGAATGTGTGCCAGCTTGGACATGACATTCTCATAGCTGTGATGTTAAGGAAGTTCTTTTTAAAATGTGAAAATCTGAATGCTTGGAGATTATAGAACCTAGCGTTATCTTTAGGAAATGGAGGTTTACAGTGTGGAGTTATATGGCTGAATTATTTTCAATATATTAAATATGTTAGCTTGAACTTGACCATCACCACCACTATAACACTATTATTGCCACTGCCTGTACTACAACCACTGTTGCTTTTAAGTACCTTTACTTGGACAAAAACTACCACAATGTAAGTACTATGAAGGACATGTCTTAGTTTCAGACAGCATTTTATCTTGTATGACTCAATATTGGCAATGCTACATTCCATTCTCAGTATTACTACAATGAAGTAAATGCCTTTAGTCAGCCCTTCATGGACCACGAAAATCTGGTTAAATTTTATGGAGCCAAAGAGCAAGAAGACTCCGAGACTGGCCTGATGCAGTATCTGGTGGTGACAGAGTTGGCTCCCCTTGGTTCACTAACAGGATACCTGAAGAACAATACGGTGGATTGGTACACACTCTGCCAAATGTGTCAGGGAATTTCTCGAGGTCTGGCACACCTACACACTGACATACAAAAAGGAAGTGAGTTTTGGATGATGAGCAAAAAAAGTTTGTTTTTTTTCCTATATGGAAGTACATGGGAAGGACTGCTTTTTTACCAATATTTTACCCAATTTAGATCAAGACTAAATGGAAACTGACAAATTCTATGTGCTATGTTTTATTACTTGCCACTCAAATAAAATTATAATATATGAATTTAAGAGTAACCACCATCATTTAAGCAGTTAACGCACCAATTAAATTCCAAGAAAGTCTGAGCCGTTCTTTGTGATTCTGGCTATTTGGTGAAAACTCAAATGAAACTGAAATCAGTTTGGACAACGTTTGAAATAGATTTCCTCTTCAGCAATTAACTAATCCGATTACAACAGTTTTCTTAAGTCTGCCTTGCTTTAATGCCATTTGTTACATTTTAGCAGACTTGCATATGTGAGTGAATATATTCTACTTTCTTCTTTCAGGGACTAGTAAAGTTAGTCCTACCTGATCAAACTTAAGGGTTGTACCATGTATGTTTTCAGTCTGTGTGAGAATTTGCAAGGATCCTTGCACATAATCATATCTTCCTTTGTTTTTCAGACCTGTTCAAACATGCCATAGCACACAGAGATTTGAACACTCGTAACATCTTGGTGAACTCTGACCTGACCTGTATGCTGGCTGACCTGGGCTTCTCTGTCTCCATGATGGGCTCTAAGATCATCACAAATGGAGTTGCTGAGAACGCTGAGCAGGCTTCCTTAGCTGATGTGAGCACGCATGGATAAACACTGTGCTTTTGTCTGAGTGCATCCTTGATTTTATCTATTAATATGATTGTGTCTATGAACACAGTATATGAGACGCGACACGATGAAATCAAGTGCTCATAAAATTTTGAGCATATAGAGTTATTGGTTTCACTGTGAAGATTATTCATTTCCCTTTCAGTATATGAAAAAAGTATTGGTCTACCTTAAGTAGAAGTTGACCTATTGGTAATTAAAGATGATGGGATGGACCGGTTTGCTGCAGCTGAATTTAGTGAGAATGTGGCCGATCACTTTTAATTACAATTTTTAGGCCTTTACTCACTCTATTTCAATCAGTTGAACTCTGACATGCATTTTTAGATTGATATAGAAGGGTTTGGTGAAGAAAAAAAAATACATTAAAAATTCATTCATTGTTGAAAAACACGTGATTTCTCCGGTTGGCTCAGTTTGATGAGCGCCTAATTTCATTGTGTCACGTCTCATATTTATTTGCAAATCTAAGGGCCAATGTTTTATTTGCCATATGTAGACATGTAAGGTATTTCTCCACTGTCAGAAACACATTACCTCACCACTCTCTCAGACATCTGTTTGCAAACTCTGTTTTACTCAGCTTTTTCCAACTCACAACAAGTTACAATTTCCAAGGAAAGCAAGAAAGTCTCATTACAGCAGGCAGTGTCTTTGGCAGCTACTCATTACACTTAATATTCATAAATGATATAGACATCCACAAGAGGTCTTGGAAATTCCAGGAAGCAACAACAAAGTCGCACGGCTACAGGCACAGTCATGAAAACTTCATGTAATCATTATATTTAATCCAGTTGGGAAATGACAAGACTATTTCACTGCATTGGAATCAGCTTGCCAGTCCAATACTTTGCAGTCCAGCCAACTGATGATATTTCTTTTTCACCTGAATTATGTTTTCCTTTCTTTTTTTTTTTTCTCCGTCATGGAAAATTGCAGAAAACTAGATTGTCATGTATTTGTGATAACAACTGTTTATTTACCAGTTTTAGTTGAACCATCCCCTGGTTTATCTTACTACACCCAAATTCTTTCCAGGAATTTTTACTGTTTTTCTTTATATTTTTCCACTAATATCGCTGTCTGTCTTTCCGCCCCCTAGGTTGGTACCTTGCGATATATGGCACCTGAAGTCTTTGATGGCGCTGTCAACCTGCGTGATTGTGAGGCGTCGCTCAAACAGATTGACATTTATGCCCTTGGCCTGGTCATGTGGGAGGTTGCTTCTCGCTGTGTGGACCTCTATCAAGGTGGGTCACCAGATGGCAATCATCTCACCTGTGTTTCTGTGGCAGTTGGAGAGACTGACTTACGTTCAGAATTACTTCTTTAGCTCTTTTCAGTCCTGCAAATAACATATTTGATCCATAGTTAGGGATGGCTTTCAAAAACTGACAGCTGAGAACATGTTAGGTGTGTTACATGTCTGATATTAAGCCATCAACACAAATGACCTCATGGCAAAGTTATGTATATTCAACCACACATAGGACAGTGATATCATTAGTTGTTAAAGGCATTTAGAGGTTTAGAGAGTTAACTGCAAGGGGTGAATAGATGAACCATGATGTAATTTTGCTTTTGTTCTGAGATTGATGATAATTTTCACAGGCTTCCCAAGAGCCCGCCATTCTGTGCCTAGTCCAAAACCACTCTCAGAATTCATGCCCCCCACCCCCCTTTCTTTTCCTAGGTACCTTAATTAGATAGTAATGCAGGTCAGGCTATTCCTAATTATATAATAATGAAAAGTTTAGTGAGAGAGGCTCCCAGATATGTAGTTAGGGCATTGCATTCAAACTTTTCACAGTTTAGTTACAGGAGCAGTAGCTCAGTTGAAGATTTTCCTTGCTTATAGGAAATGTGCACCTCAAGCTAGTTGCATGCCATGAAATTATGTAGTATAGTGACAATGAACAGGTGAATTAAATCTTATGTTATGACACTTGTCAACCCATTTGCCACTGAAATTCAGAAGTCCCTTTCATTTTCTGGATCTTATCAGGGTCAAAGTTTTTTTATCCCGCACTGCTGCATAATATATTAATACTGCACCTCTAGTATTTTGAGTATGGCTTTGACTGATAGAGGGAAGCCACTGATTTGGAAGTCATTGTTTTTTAAATACCCAAGCAGGAGAAAGAGAGCCCTAGATCTTGGCCATGAATATGTTAATGAAGTCTTCATGGAACAATTAAGATGTTATGGACATAACTGTTATGTCCCTTTTGTGCCTATGCTAGGTGCCCCAGTGCCAGAATACCAGCTGCCATTCCAGGCAGAAGCCGGAGTCCATCCCACATTTGAAGAGATGCAGATTCTGATTGTCAAGTACAAGACACGACCAAAGTTTCCAGACGTTTGGAAAGATGCTCACCCGGTAATGCAGCCATTTATTTGTGACAAATGCATTTTACACTAGTAGAAAGTAGATAGTTTTAGAGACCAAGTTTTTTCATTTTCTCTTTGTCAGGGATGCAGATCTGTTAGGTTTCCTCTCCATCCATTAAATGCATTTTGTAGCAAAATTTCTGTAATTCAAGATCCCCCGCCCCTCTTTTTTTTGTTTGCATGTGTGTGTGTGTTATGTAGAAGGTTCTGATTCAACTGCTTTGAAGTGCACCATTATTGTTCTTTTCATGAAAGTCAGTTTCACACTGGAATAAAAAGCTTAATGATAATGATACTGCACAGCACTTACTGCATTTGCAGGAAGTTTCCAAGAAAAATTAATTCAGAAACTGTTGCAGTCAGCATGTTTGGAGAGCTCAAATGTTTTTGAAGAAATGCATGGAAAGCCAATGAGCAAACTCATTTGTGTAAAATAAAAGAGTCATAATACTTTAGTCTCACAAGATTGATTCTTTGCAAAAATTTCAGATTTTATATGTTGAATAAGTTTTGTCACTGCACAGTCTGGTGTATTTCCCTTCCATTGTCTGATCTGCTTCGTATTCAGTGTCTACTATCACTTCTTAAAGACAAGCATCTTCTTTGCCATCTAGAATATGGGCATTGTATGAGAAAACACTTACTGTGAACAGATGCACATTTTATGGATCTCTCAAGAGATGAATAAATGTAGTTGCAATTTTAACAGTCAAAGGTGTAATGTCAGGCCATACACTAACACTCTTGTCTCCTCCTCAGGCTGTGCGATCATTAAAGGAAACAATTGAGGATTGCTGGGACACAGATGCTGAGGCCAGGCTGACATCACTTTGTGTCCAGGAACGTATCACTGACATGACATCACTGTGGGTACAAGGAGCGAAGCATAGGGGTGTCACTCCAACCCTCAACGCCACCATGAATCTGCCTGAGGGTAACAGCTCCCACGGAATTATTAGCAGCGGGAGTGCTGTTGTGGCCAATGGAGTCACTTACTTACCTTCGTACGTGGACGGAAGTGGTGGCAATGAAGATGATGCAGCAAGATGGCAACAGGAAGAGCATCTACCCTCCTCTGTCATCACTAACAGTATGAGGCGGTCAGGAGGATATAGCCAAGCCAGCAACACTTTGTCTACCAATGATAATGTCACTGCACCGTTGATCAGCAATGTTGGCCGGCTGGAGAGCAGTGGCAGCGGGGACCTGGCAGAAGGTCGTGTTCGCTCATGGCTTCAAGACCAGAGTGTCTCAGGATCAACAATGGACACAATGCTACCACCAACGCCATCTGAAGATGCACTGGCTGTACCAGACACAACATTTGCTCCAGCTCCACTCCCTCTCAAAGCAAATAATGTCATGTTAGCCAAGAACAAAGCGGTGATTCTGCACCCAGGCCAGGGTCGGAATCCTACAGTTGAGAGAAACACTCACAAAAGAAGCGATGAAGAACTGACTGTCTCTGGTAACCAACTCGTAGCTCCTGGGGAGCAGCCTGTTGAAAGCAACGGAAGACGGCGTGGATCCTTGGGTACTCAGAGTGCTCCACCTAATCGCAGTGGTGAAAATAGCACCTTTGATAGCGGTGTTGCTATCGAGTCATCTTCACTTGTACAAAATGATGCTCTTAATCAACATGTGTCAGTTCAGCCTAGAAACCCGCCCATTCCTTACCTTCAGAACCATGTACATGGAGATGCCGGAGGTGTCAATAGTTTGGCCACACACCTTGCCCGCCCCAAACTTGCCAATATCACCAACAACCGCAGTTCTTACCTTCGACTGCAGGGAGAAGATGGGAGTCCAGGGGGTCAAATAGCTCCAGACACGGCTGGGGATGAAAGCGAGACACACTCTCTGAAACACAAACTGAACAAATGGATGCGGCCCAAGGATCTAGGATTAAAATTTTCTCAGATCATGTTTGGATCAAAAAACAAAAAGAAACAGAATTCTCAAACATCAGATGATAGAGATGTGGAAGCAGTGCCAGCTCAAAATATGGATCATCCCAAGAATGTAGGTCAATACATAAACAGTGGGCTGGAGGTTAGTCCAGTGAATAAAAATTCTTCACAGGGCAACCCAAGTTCAGCAGCGCCAATGGACTTGGAAGTCCAGGTAGTCAATGGGACAGTCGTGACCAGGACCTGCAGTGATGCAAGCAGTGTGAACATGTCGTCAGTGTCTAACCTTGCCAGCGGAAATGTCGTGATGGTCCCACAGGCTCGTCTTTCTGCCACCAATGTTATGCGTCTAGGTGTCTTAGCAAATGAAAACCGGGAAGAAATGCCATCTTGCTCATTGTTCCTGAAAAATGGAGCATCAGTCACTGCCAACAATCCAAACTTTTTCACTTCCAGCCTGGAGCAAGAAAAAGCTGTGCCAAAACAGAATTTGGCATCATGCAAAACTGCTAAAGATTACGGTTCCATGCAGCCAGTGATGGTCAACAAGGCCTATGGCCTAGACTTAAGCGATGAGACATCAGCTGGCAATTTGCACTGGTCTGAGACTTCAGCTGCAGGTAGTAATATACCTGTTCAGAAAGTGCCCAACATTAAGTCAGCCCTAGTCTCCAAGTCCAATATCGATGCAGACCAGACATCTCTAACCATGTCACACAACTACAAGAGCATATCATCTCTGTCTCAGTCATCCTCTAACTCTGGCACTACAGTCAACACAAACCAGAGCTCGGCTTCCAACACCAACTATCCCAAGTCACTTCAGATGGCTGTGGGTGGCAAGGACATTGTCTCATCAGTTTCATCATCTCTCAACAAAGGATTACCATCAGGTGGAGATGCAGGAGCACCTCAGCCTAACACAGCGGCTAGAAACTTGCCCAAGGATACGGCACCAGCACATATGAACCTGCCCTCTGTTCTGGTTTACCATAATCACATACATGACACAAAGGGCGGTAACTCCATAATGCATAACATTCACACTGACAATAACCGTTTGCTAAAGGATGGTATTCTGACCCATCATGCAACTCGCCATGGCGGTCGACCAAGCAAGCGTTCAACTTCCCAATTGCCAGCGATCAGGTCACAGCCCCAGATGTCAAAGATAAATGGACATGCTGGCAGTCAGAATGATGATGAGAATGAGTTTACTATGCTAGAGGGTGCCACTGCTGCCTCTCCCATCAAATTCCAGAAATCCAGTGTAGGGCTGTGCCAGTCACAGAGTGTGACAGATCTAGACTGGCATCAGCATGGCGGCAGTGGAGACAGTGTGAATGATTTTAATGGTTCTGAGCAAGGTGCAGAGTGTTCATGGCAAGAACATGGCAAGAATAGGAGCAAACATCGACCCCAGTCTCTGTCTCTGAAAGGTCACAACTATAATCGTAGCCGTGGACAGTCATCATCATCATCAAACTCATCCTCTTTATCTTCCTTACCTCATCAAGCCCAATCCAAAACCAGCAAATCTACCAACAAAGTGGCCAAAGTTCCAGCTAATGAAACAGTTAGTTTGGATGAGAATGGGCCTTTCACTTTAGTGGTACCCAATGTTACTTTGGATAAGAGCTCGCCTCTTTTCCAGACCACAGACAGTTCTGGCAAAATGCCCAGTGTGGTTCCCATGACAATGCCCAGTGTGGCTGTATCCAGTATCAGATGTAACAATAATGTGTCCACTGGCGGCAACAGCACCGTTAATGGTGCCGGCCATTCTGACAGCAGAACGGACAGTCCCTTTTCCAACTCTGATAGTATCTGTGGGAAGGACAACCTCTCCAATAATCCAACTGACAGTAAGCAAATTTCCATTGATCTTCAAGTCAGCAACCAGCTCACTGCAGACGGTGGTACTGCACAAGACCAACGGTTGGATTCCAGCGAAAAAATCCGCCGGCGCATCAAAACACCAGTGTCTTTCAAGAAAGGTCGTCTGTCTTTGTATGACGACCGGCTAATGACTCAGAGTCTGGGTTTCGTCCCTGTTTCTGCCGAGGACAGCAGCAGTGACCAACCGAGGAGCGGACTGGAGGATAACAACAACAACCGCAGCAACAGCACAGGTCACAGAGACACTGATCCAGAGCTGCACATCAGCAGCTTAGACTATCATAAGATGATCAAAAGTGATTCAGATCTGATAGTATAGCATGGTGCTTTCCACTCCATTGTTGATGTTTTGCTGTTATATGTAACATGGTAGAACCTATTTCTGCAGCCCACGAACTACTTTTAAGTGGACATTATAATATTTTGATACTTATGAACTTTATGACATGATTGAATAGAGTACTCAGCAGAAATGTCTACAGAACTCAAGAGAAATGTCTACAGAACTAAAGAGAAATGTGAAAACTTTGTTGTTTTAAAATCATTCAGCAGGGTATGGGTGTTCATGAAGTAACTGAAACAATTTTTATTAGTTATCAACAAGAAGTATGATTGGATCTTAGGTTTTTCAATCTGTTAAGCAAAGTGTGTTTTTTTTATCTGGAGAGTAAAGTTAATAATATGGTTTTGAAACTATTAGTTTTCAATATGAATTTCTCCAGCCTGTGAGATGTATGAAGATCCTCTGTTGTAACTTGCTAGAAACCCAAATAACAGAATAATGCTGTTCATGAAAACTTTGCATATGAAACATATGTAGACTCGATGGTGTTGAAACAAACTCCTATTATTCTATTGATATAAATAAAATCACTGATGTGATAGTTTTGCAGTCCTAAAAGTAACTAGATATGTTGCCACATACATAGTCATCTGGCCAAGCACTGGTGTTCAGAGGTCTGTCTCCGTTGCATGTGAATGCAGTTTTCAGTGTTTTTCTCTACAATTCGTAATCAGGACAGTTTAATTCTGGTGCGACATATTGAGAAAGAACATGATTGACCTCAGTGTCCTGTTCAAATTATAAATCATATGCTGAATTTCACTAATGACACAGTAACATCATTCCTGAGATCTAAATGTAAAATTTATGTAAGAAGATCTGTTCTTGTGTTCTTTGAATCCACACTTAAGATTCTTCTTTAGCCCTTTCATATGGGAGGTTTGAAAGTATCAGTAACAGTCGCCATACATAGAGTAAGTACATGTATATGCAATATCTGAACATCTTTCTAGCCAAGCACTATTCTAAACCACCCAGTCTATGAATGTCAGTACAGTTTATGAGCATGACTTTGTTGTGATGGGGGAAGTTAATCCAAAGTCTTGAGAAAGTTACAAACTGCCAAGTCACCAAACTTAAGTCATCATGTTTCACCTGAAAATGTAAGTGTGAGTAGAGTTTTTTAGACCTTGCCTCCCAATAATTTAGCATCAAACATAGGTGTCCAGTCTCCGTTACTTGTCGTGAAAGACATGAAACAGTCATGTCTAGTTCTGCCATTTAGTCCTACGGTTATGGGAGACAGGAAAAGATGACCATTTTTTTTGTTATTTTCTTTTTTCCATCCCTATTGTTGTTGTTGTTGTTGATGTTGATGATGCTACTGTTGGCCTTTATGCAGAAGCTGTGACACATGCAACTGTGCTTGATCTGTATATGCTAGGAGATGTATCCCAAACCATCTGTCTTTGTCTAACATTAGCAACCTACCTAACCTACCAATCCTAGTCAGTAGTCTTTGTCTATGGAACAAAATGGAAGATATTCTCTGTCTTTTGTCTTTTCATCCAAACTAAACAATTACTGCTGCCCGCTTGCACATCTGATAGAATAGATATTTGCTAATATTTAGAAGTAAAATTCATTACTGAAAAGTGATGACTGCACTCTGAATACATTGGAGTGGCTTCAGTTGGAGCTATAGTTTTTTGACATCTCTCAACTAGTTTTAGATCAAATATAAGCTAGTTGCTCCATTTGCCAGAAGGAAAATGATCTGCCTTTATTACTGTATAATTAATGGATAGCTGTCAATCTCAGATGTGAAGCAGACAGTCATATATATGTTTGTTGGGTATAAAAATTTCTATACAAATAGGTAATCTAAATACTTTGCTCTAGATCACTTTTACTTTGGTCAGTGTTTGCTTGTTCTTTTTCTTTGTTTCTTTGTTTGCTCGTGAAATACCTCACTCTGATGCATTAATACTGTTATTGTGTTAGACACTCAAGAATAGCAAATATTGTAGACAATTACTTGTATTGAATTACCAGCTTTGTTATCAGAATTCAGGGCTTGCAAAACCATCATAATATCCATGGATCTGGGATTTATACATTGACATGCCCTTTTGGACTTGCTTTTTAGTCCCTAACCTCTGATGCATAATCCATTACATTGTTTCTTACCTCTTAATATGCTGTTGCAGACCAAGTATGTTTTGAGGAAGAATTTTGTAGACCTACTCATTTGAGCATTGGGCAGATGTTGTAAATCACAGTGTGTTGTAGTAGAAAGTATGGTTCACTGTGTACTTTGTATGCATGTAAATAGTTATCTCTTTGTAACACACAAAAAAAAAGAACTGGAAAGACAGGAAAATAATTGAAAGCAAACCTTGGTCTGGGAAAGGGACTGAAATTCATTGAACAACATCAAAAACCAGTCACTTTCTTATATCTCTCTCTCTCTCTCTCTCATGCAGAAATATGAAGAGACTTTCATATCATGAGGGGTCTCTTGCATTCAGCATCAATAGAAAATAAAATATACATTAAAAAAAAAAAAAGAGGGCAGAAATACGGGAAAGATGACTTTTGTGATGAACAAATGATGACTAAAAGAGGGAAGATCCATATATGTCCACTTTTCACTCATGTTTTTTTTAAATTCCTGTGATTTTTGTTTCTTGAAAGTTCTTGACTGACACCATTGTTTAGTACAGTAGTGGTTGTTCCCTCTGATTTTTGGAAGTGAGATGGATAAGGCTCAGGACTATCTGTGGACCTTAATCTTAGGAATATGATTATGAAAGATGGACATCTGTTGCTCCTCCCAGTAAGTCTTCTAGTTAAGGTCCATATCAATTCAGTTTTTGTGGATAGCTTGTTCCCAACAACCTTCTTTCCCCACTCTTTTCTCTTGCCATCTTCATCTTCCCTCACATAGTTCTGTAGCAAAAAGCCGTAATTGTCAGTCACTTTTGGCCCAATTGAGTTCATGCTATACTTAGGCCTCAGAACAAAACCCATGGACCCTAATCTTGAAAATATGAAAATATTTACTTTGAGTGTAAATATATGATATTGCTCTGAAAGCATTGTTTCCAACACTGATTTTCAGTGAAAGCTTGCACCGTTTGAAATACAACGTGTGTGATGTTATCTGATGAAATGAATGTTCTCCTGTTTTTCTGGAAAAAAAGCCAAAAAATGACTCTCGTTATTATCTCTTACTGTGATGTGATAAATTGTTCCTTGCAGTTCTGCTTCAGCCCCTGACAAACAATGCCACCTGCCACATAAAACATAATAAACTTCCATTTTCAGGAGGGACTGTGAGAAGTTTCAACTTTGTTTTCTGCTGATGTGCTTATGTATCTGGATAGTGTATACATGTATCTAAGAAGCTTACATTAGGTTCTTTATACGTCTTTCAACCTCCTAATGGAGGTTATCTCGATGTAAGAGGCTGGACCATATTAAGTTACCATAACCTTATTGGGCTTATGATTGATGTAGGTTAAAGTACCTATCTGTGTGCCCTGATGTAAGATTACATTTAGTTTGGTATTCAGGAACCAAGTGACAGTTACCCTTTCACATAGTCTACGCAAAATTATAGTCTGTGTCTCATTGGGTCAGTGTTTGCGACACATATTTGCTGCCACAAGATAGAATTAGAGGCACAACCTTTAGCAAGTCTGTTCCCACTGATGACATGAAAAAATAAAAGAGATCCATTCCTCCTTCTTACGTTGTTTTAACTGAGGCATCTTTGTCACTGAACACCAAAGTCTTGACATTGTATTGATAAAGCTGCTTGTGCGTTCAACATGGTAGAATATACAGTGGTCCTCGCCTGAGACGCAAGACTACACCAGGTTAAATTAGAAACACCACAGGGCAACACAGCTTTGCATTATAAATATGGAGCTCTAGCCAGCAAATAGCAGATTGACCTGTGACTAGTGTAATATGAGTATTTTTATGACATTCTTCACGTACATTGATGATCTTGTCAGTGTCACAAGCAATCTGTGCAACTCACAGGAACTTATGGGGGGCTTGTGTTTCACCAACCTCGTTTTTCGTGGTGTGCTTTTCTTTGTTAGACTCAAGGGCTGCTGAATAACCTTAGCTGGATGGAAGGAAAAAATTAATCATTTATGCACTTTCTGCTTGAAAGATAATTATATTGGAAAGTATTCTGAAACACTCAAGGTGGAAAGAAAGTGCTTTTCTCTTATTACACTTATTCTGCTGAATTTTTATGTTTCTATTAAATGTATTGAGAGAAGTGAGAAGTAAAAACATGACATTTTTTCATTCAAATTTTTTTTTACTTTTCAAAGGAAGGTGACAGTGAAAGACAGTCCTCCTTTTGCAAGAGAAATGATTTGCCTGCAGAGACTAGAATATATTGTCCAAAATAATTACTTAATGTTTTTACAGATGTTGAATCCATGGCTGACTGTGTGTTTGAAGTGTGTTTGTGAAACTCTGACAAATGATTTTCTAGAAGTATTAGCACTTGTCGATTACACCCAATCAGCAATTTTGATATCACATTCTTTGTTCCTTACCAAATGTCTTGCAAGCCAGGGGATATTTTCCTGTGGTTAGTTACACAGCTTGTTTGTGACACAAACAATTCTCTCAGATAGTCATCTTGTTCTGTTAGTTCTGCTTAAATAGATTTCACAGATTGTATTTCCACCATGCATATTTCATGAACAAATGCTCATATAACATGTGACGTATGCTTTGATTAAACCATAGCATTATGTTCTCTATCACATGCATGTAATATTGTACAGCACAATTTTGCATGTCAAAGCTTATGGGATAGCTCTGTATAATAATGCACCAGCTGTTGGATAAAATTTATGTTATAATGTAGTCACGCAAGATTTATTATTATTATTATGAGAGGCATTGCTCATTTTTAGCATTCATAAAATTTTCTTTATATTGTTTGAACGCTATAGAATAATGCATTGTTGTTGGGGGGGGGGGGGGGGGGGGGGGGGGGGGGGGGGGGGGGGGGGGGGGGGGGGGGGGGGGGGGGGGGGGG
>JBCAUA010736855.1:0-29951 GCA_038406235.1 Peronia verruculata | reverse complement strand
TCTCTCTCTCTCTCTCTCTCTCTCTCTCTCTCTCTCTCTCTCTCTCTTTCACACACACATATGCCTTCTTACTCGTTCACTCACCCATCCATTCTTAAAAAGAACATTTTATGTATGTTAAGACGAAAACATCTGCACATATATGGAGAGAGAGAGTTTACACATAATGTGTGTTATTTTGAAGATATTACTGAAAGGAGTAGAATATTGTTGCACCTCCCAAAGATAATCGTTTTTGGGAAATCATTTGTCACTATTTGTTTGCTTTAATCATTACCCAGGACCCTGTGCTGAGAGCCAAGTTTGCTGGCAAGCCAGAGCACCTTGTCAACTACCTCTTCTTGCTGGCAGAGGAGGTAAGATTGTGTAACAGATTTATATATCTGGAAGGGATGTAGACAAGATCTATATGGATGAGCATATGAGACTGGATACTGTGTAGCATGAGACAAAGTCAACTTTGAACATATGGACAGTGAGATGTAATAATGAAGAGTTTTTCCTCTGCCAAGAGTCTTTATTTTACTGTTTGTAATCTTAGCAGGATGAAAAAGAAAATTGATTTGGACATACCGTGGTACTTTTCTAGTGAGAAATACAATTAAGCATCCATTGAAGAAAAAAAAAAGTGACAGTTGTGTCTCCAGTATTTATAAAATATTCTCATCACTGAAATGAACTGCACATATTTCCTTATTTATTTATAGTAGCCACTGTTGTAGAAAAATGCAGAATATTGATAAATTACTTACTAGATAAATATTTATTAGTAGTACATACACATGATCCATGTTGTAAATGCTGTAAACAATTATGAACAATCACTCTACTTTAGGTTCGAGGCTACATGGCTGAAATGGGCTTCAGAACCTTCCAGGAAATGATTGGCCGTGTGGACAAGCTCAAGTTCACCCCAGACTCCAGCAATGCCAAGGCTCAGCTTTTGAACTTTGACAATATATTGACAAATGCACTTGAACTTCGACCTGGTACCAACATCAAGGGTGGCAGTGAAGCACAGGACTTTGAGCTGGAGAAACGCCTGGTAAGTGGGTGGGGTCTTTTTCTTAGTCCCTAAAGGCACAATGGTAATTCTGCTGTGTTATGACAGACCTTCTGCAGTGAAAGATATGCAGTTGAGGAGTTGAGTTATATGTACTGTGCCATACGCATGGACTATACATAATTCATAAAAAATGCTTTTCTCCAGTGTGAAATAAGCACAAGATGGTCATTTCCACTTAGCTATATCATGCCTTTGATTCAGGCAAAATAAATCTGTTGGGTTTTCTCAAAACCATTAAAAAAAAGACAGGCAATTTTATTGTGATCATGAGAACATGTTGACTTGAAGGTTGAAATGTTACTGTTACCATTTTCTTTTTGTTTAATTGACCTCCAGAATTATTTAATTATAATGGTCTATTGAATGTTCATGTGGCTTCTCCCAGGACAACAAACTGATTGAGCTGGCCAGGGATGTTTTGGATGGCAAGAAACAGCACATCAAGATTGACATGAAAATCACCAATGAGGACAGAACCTTTGGAGCTACTCTCAGTCATGAGATCTCCAAGTAAGTCTGGCTCCTCTTTTCATTGCCTAACATTGGATAAGCTATGAATGAAGTATGCCCACAAGCAGGAAGATGCCCTTATCAAGATTGAGTAGAATCTTACAAATGAGTCTGCTTTGATAAATGGAACTAGTATAATTTTTCATTAATAGCTTCCCACCGTGAAAGACACAATATAGCTGATGTGCCGTTACACCCCAACAGAAACAAACAATCATTATTACCTTAAAAAAACTCATCGACTTTCATCCTTTCAGTTATCTGCTAGATTATTTCTGCAAGGGGGAGTTTTAGTGCCACAATTGGTTAAAGTAGGAGCATGTTACCAACAGTAATGATGAAAGACAATCTTTTCTAGCTTAGACAATACTTTTATCTCTGAAATGTCAGGGAATGATCTGGTCTGAGACATATATGTTAACCTTGGGCTTTGATTTCATTTGAAACAAATGTATCAACATAATTTAAAGGCACTGGTATTGACATAATATGTTGATGGTAGGTCAAAACTGTCATTTCTTGAGCATGGTTAACAAGCAGTATACAGACCTTGTTTCTATTGACATTTTTAAGGTTAAGTGTCTGAGTGTGTTTTCTTATATCAACCTGGCTACTTCAAGTTTCATTCTGTGTCATTCATATTGGGTCTACTGAAGAAAGGTTGAAAATATTGAAACAATTATCCTCTGTTTTGCTTCTAGGCGCACAGTAGAGACAGGACTCCCTCCAAAATCCATTGAGATCAACTTGAAGGGATCAGGAGGTCAGAGCTTTGGTGCATTCCTGGCCAAGGGTGTCAGTATTTACCTGGAAGGTGATGCCAATGACTATGTGGCTAAAGTGAGTACTGCTCTTGCTGTTCTATCTCTGTATTTTACATTTAGAGGGACCAAAACTAATTGTGCCAGTACATAGACATTCTCCAGTGAGCCTTTGTAAGGTTTTGTTTTTGTTTACCAGTATACATTTATGTGAAGCAGCATATAGGAAGATGTGCTCCCATACTCAAATATTAGTCGAAAAAAAGAAATTTTTTTATATGTAACTGCATATATAACAAAAAAAAACCCATGCACCTTGCATATGACAAAGCATATTGAGAATGCAGAGAAATATTCCAGTGTGACAAGAGTTATTGTGTTTTGCTATAGGGTTTGTCTGGTGGTGAAGTGGTGGTTGTGCCTCCCAAGAACATGTCACCCAACTTCAAGTCAGAGGATAACATCATTGTGGGCAATGTCTGTCTGTATGGAGCCACCTCTGGCAAGGTCTTCTTCCGAGGCCAGACAGCTGAGAGGTTCTGTGTCAGGAATTCTGGAGCTACAGCAGTGGCTGAGGTAAGAAGTGATGCTTTGTCTTTTGTTGTATTTTTTACATTCTAGATTTTAGTGTTCGTTAGAGCGAGATGTTTGCTGGAAAGATTTATGATTATTTGTCCCAGTCATATTAACGAAATATTTGATAGAGATCTGGATAAAAGATCTGTATGTTTTTTTTTTTGGAGGATAGGGAGGAAAAAAGGAGGGGGTGAGCAGACAAATGAATAAATCCTGTTTGACCAAGAGTCACATTCAAGTTTTGGGAAAACTTGGGATTTTTTTTTTTCTTGTTATTTCTCCTGTGTTTTGGTATGGATGAAATATGATCTATGGCATATTTTTGTTTGTAGTTTAGTTCTTTTTTGAAGTCTAAAGAAAGAACAGCCAGCACAGAGCTGGTTGTGTATACTATGTCAGGGAGCAGGACCTTAATCAAAAAAAGAATAAATTGACTTAAGCCTTATATTTGCATTTCCAGTCCTTGGTTTATCATTTACCACTGGTCTATACTGTCAGCATAATCCTTTGATAGGAGTTACTAATGCCAATGATTCTGTTGTAAGTTTGTAGTCATAGAGACCTAAAGTTTGTGGCCATTGCTAACATTGTTTCCCTGATGTTCACACAGGGTTGTGGTGACCATGGCTGTGAGTACATGACAGGTGGACGAGTCATTGTCTTGGGGCTGACTGGCCGTAACTTTGCTGCTGGCATGTCCGGTGGCATTGCCTATGTCTATGACAAGTAAGTCAGAATTGGACCTTACGTTGGCAAGTGGCATGTCAAAGTAAACAAGAAAGTGGCTAAATATGAGCAAGGGGGCCTGAAGTTTTCTATGTTTTGTATCACTGGGCAAGTATTTGCTTGTCTAGATTTTGCCAGGCAAATGAATAAGTTCAATGTTAGATAAGAGGATTTGATTTGATAGTTATTAGCATTATTACCTTATGTTTTGAGACTGGTATGAGTGTTCATTCTTATTATCCAGGAAAAATCCACAGTAACATTGTGTATAAATCAGGTTATGTAGCATTCAGCCTTATTCCAGCCTACGGCTGGAGATAATGAAAGATTTTGGTTTGAAATGAGAAATAAACTGTTTGTGTTTCAGGTTGAAAAAATTCTCTGAGCGCTGCAACAAGGAGTCTGTTGAATTGCTGCCCCTGAACAATAAGGAAGACTTGGACTTTGTCTTTGAGCTTTTGACAGAGTTCCAGACAGTGACAGGTTCAGAGATCACCAAGGCTATCCTGGACAACTGGAACACAGAGCAGCACGAATTCATCAAGGTCTGTTCTTTCGTATCTGTTAGCCACAGAGAGAAGTAGAGAGAGCTGGTGTGAAAGTCCTACTTGTGCCAGGCTAACAAATCCTGCTTTGCATGTCAGATAATTCCTTGAAGAAATGTTAGAAACAGTGTGATGTACATATATTTATCCTTAAAGGTTTAAAGTGAAAAATCCAGTGATTACAGCAATGATCCGGACTCTGAGATAGTAATTTGTAATAGAATGTCATGACCATTTAGAGTATTTTATGACCTGCCTGAAGGATTGTGTAGCTACCATGATATCTTATTGAAATAGAGCAATATAATTTGTCAAAATCATTTTGTACATGTCGTACTCTTCTTATTAAGCAGAATATTCACTGTATTTTTTCCCCCTTCCCACGTCATGACTTTGTAGATTTTCCCCTATGAGTACCAGCGAGCACTGGAGGACAATCGGAAGGAGGAGGAAGAGAAACTGGCTGCCCTCAAGAAGAAGGAGATGGTCAACGGGGATGCAGCAGAGCTGCTGGTCAAACATGATTTGAAAATTACCAGTCTGTCCAACATGTACGATGAGGACATGATCAACAGGCTGGAAGATGAGGATGTAAGTACAGCAGTGATGCCAGCCTGACTTAATCTGTTTTGTCATTGCTCCACAATGGTGGCATACGTAAGACAAAGGTCAAGATGCAGCTGACATCTCATGACATTCCTGACTATGACAGCTATCAAATTTTAACAATCTCTTATTAGTAAAAATATCGAACACAGTTATGTAGTAATGTAATAAAATCATAATGCCATAATTTATCACATGATATGAATTATAGACAGGTTTTCTCACTATCTCAAAAAGTACGAAAAATGACTTGTGTCATTGTAGTCAAACACTGGTGATATACAACCTCATGAATTGAGGCTAATCTCAGACTTTTCCCATTTAGAGTTATTGGTATTAGTGAAAAGAGAACAACCTTATTTGGGGAGAAGACTAGCTTTGATTCCTCCGTGTCAAGTTTGACGTTCATGTTCAAAGTTTACTCCTGTGACTTCATGGTCAGTGGGAACCAATTTTCTCAACAGAAGCCTCCTTTTGACATTTTACCTGGTTGAATATCTATTATTATATTGGCTATTTTCTTATTTGCTCAGAATCGCCTCATGCAGAAAGCACATGTATATCCTATTTAAAGGGGTAGTGTAAGATCAAACATGGGCATCAACTGTCTGTCCAGTTTTGTTTTAGATGAAATATTATCAGCATTTTAAAGCCTATTTCATAATAATCAGTAGTCATTGACTTTGTAAAATGTAGTTGTTGATAGTGGAATATAGTGGATTATGTTAGGCCTTCACAACAGCTTTTTGTTAACTGTATCTGTCCAACAACCATGTGATATGGTGCAAAAAACTGGAATGTACCAGCAAAATAGGTTGGAGAATAATCTTAACATCCAGTGGGCAAAATGTCAGTTTTCATGTCTTTCCCACGGACATGTTTTCTTCGAAAAGCTGCAGGAGAAAAATTGATCTGTTGGCCAATGCTCCAAAAAATGCAGTTGAGAGATGTTCTTGGAGCCAGATTGTTTATAACCAAACTGTGGGCAACAAAGTGAATAGGTGACAGTATTAATGTCAGGACGTAAAAATTGAAGCCTAGAGACTTTTCTAATAATTAGAGTCTGAACTTTGCCCATCAGATGCCGGAGGGAGAGGATATTGTGAAAAAGTGCACCAAACAAGAGGTAGGTCATCAGAGTGCAATTGTCATCGGATGTGGATCTGGAGCAGATTGTTTCTAAATGCCTGGACTAATAAGCTGAATAATACAGCTATCTTTCCAAGATATCAAGTGTTATTAAAGACAAACACAAAAATCAAATACTCTCCTGTAATATCAAAAGATACAGAAATAACTCATAAAGTAAATTGTCATATTTATGAAGCCTAAAGGACGTATCTAGTACTGCAGGCATGTTTCACAACTTCTTGGAAAAGTTGCATCACAGCTTTCTTGTTTTCTGGACAGATGATTACCGGTACATGTTATTTCCATTTGTGTAATAAATGAATGCAGCATTACATGTTGATTTGTGTTAAACTGTGTTTGCAACTTGCTGGAAAAGCTGCAGTATAATGCTTACGTTTTGCAATATGTCAGAAAAGCTAAGTACTCACAATTTGCAGTTTGGCCGAAAAGCTGGATCAATATTCTTATTTTGCAACTTCTCAAAAAGCTGCAGTAGTACTCACTGGATGCAGCTTCACAGAGTAGTTCTATTAGTGCTCTTATTTTGTTGTTATTTTTTTTTCAATTTGTTGGAAAAGCTGCAGTGAAATTCTTATTATGCAACTTGTCACAAGAAGTACATTAGTGCTCACTTTCACAACTTATTGGAAATGCTCCACCAACACTTTTATATTGCAGCTTATAAAAAAAAAGCTGTGTCACTTCTCATGTCACACAGTGTGGAGATCTCAAGATATTTGAGTCTGTTTACCTATTGTATACTGATCTCACTTGGATACCCATTGCACAGCTACAAACAAAGATCCATTCAGCAGAAATGAGATACTATTGCAAGATCTTATGCATCTCCTATATGGTCTCTGTTGACAATGAATAAGCGAACTTGAAAATAACAATATACTGAAGAATTTTAAATCCTTTTACCACTCTAAAATAGTGCGAGCTATTGATGGACTGGCCAAGACAATCGAACAAGGAATCATTAAAAAAAAAAAAAAAAATGAGGCATAGAGGCAAACAAAGGTAGAGAGTTAAGTGAACAACATTGAAGAATGGACTGGCAAAACATTTTCAGAGACACAAACCTTCATCCACTATAGTGGAGATTGGAAAGAGCTGATGTGGAGATCTCTCTGCTGGCAATGCCGTCCAAAGTTAGGGATCCAAACAAGCAAGCACACTAACATAGTTTACATATAATAAGCTGCAGAGATTTTCTCAGGATGAAATGATGACATATGAAACGAACAATATAAAAATGGCCCAGTTCACTGATTTTGAACAGTGGCCCCACAGTGCCTTGATATGGTGGAGCACCTTTGAGTACTAATTTCACAATCCGTGAACTGGTATTTGTTTCAGTGTGTTTTGTCTTCATAGCACATCAGCACGATTACAGCTACTCCGCACCAGCACGGTTGAGTGCTGCTTACAAGTTAGAATCTAACTTAAACTGTATTACTTCCATGAGTCGAATTCAACAAGAAATATATCAGAGGTGGCCAGCTGTAGGTTTCCAATTTCATACCTTTAAGTAAAAGGTTTTACGTTCTGAAAATGCTACATAGAACTTATTGGCCTCAACCTAAAAAATCTCTGTGAACATTCTTGACACTGCTTCACCCTTCATTTTGTTCAGCATGAACTTTATTGAATTGTCAGCTCTGTTTATAATACGTATTCCTTGAAACGAAATGGCTCTGTCAGTAAAACTGTCAATAATAATATAAAGAGCTTTTTTTATTTTTTGTCCATATGAATGGCTGTACCTTGAAACTGTTGTGTTGTATTATTATTTAAGCTTTAAGAAGTCATGATAGTTTATAGGAAAAAAAAATATAGAGAGATATGTGAAGAGCGGGGATCAAAGTTATATAGGGGAGATGTTCCTTTTCCATGTGTTTTTAGGTTGATAATGGATTGAAAGGATTTATCTTTTGCCCTAAATTTGCTTCAGACATGAGGGGCAGGTTTGTCTGGTTTTCCAGATCTTCAGTGAAGAGTTGACGATACTGAAATATGCATTGACTCATTGCAGTGTAGGCAAAGACAAAATGAGAGATGGAAGCATTATGTGTTTACACTGATGGAAAAAGAATGTTGGCTTGAAATGCATATTTTTGGTGGTGTTGGTGGCCTAGTGCTTGGGTAGTCTGACCCTGGATCTAAAAGTTCTGGCTTCAGATTCTGACTAGTCTCAACATTTTGTCCTTGGGAAAGACAAGTTAGACACATTTCCTGACTTGACCCAGATTAAAATGGGTACCCAATTATAGACTGAGAATGATGTATTGTCAGACTGATATGGTTTAGAGTGCCTAATAGGCAGCCACCTTGTTTGCTTCCTGGAAAGGTGAGAACATATTGATTGTTGCATTGGGTCTGTCAGAGTAATAATGGATTGTAAAGTGCTTGGAGCCTGCACACTCTGTGGGGATAAGTGCTGTATAAAAGTTCTCTAATATTATTATTACTACTTAATACATTTGAAATAAAAACTGAATGTGCATAACTTGTGTTGTTATGTACAGGACAACCAGAAAATCTCAGACAAACACATTGTGGACATTGAAGATGCCATTCGTAACACTACTCAAGAGAACAAGGTGCTTGATGCTGTTTTGGACAAGACAAGGTAAGTTTCCATACATTTTATAAGCTTAAGCTAAAGAAGAAGGCTTAGCCTCACTTGATTTTTGTAACTGGAAAACTCGCAGTAATAAATGTGTTGTGGGAATTCCTTTTATGATAATACAAATTTTCAGATTTCTTGTATGCTTCATGTTATACAATAAAAGACACTTAAACCAAAAAACAGTTAAAAGGAAAACACGGATGAACTGAGAGAAAATTAGTCCCCCCCCTTTTGTTTTTCTCTTATACTCTCTCTTAATGGATTTGCGATAAAACAAAGTCAACATTCATGGGAACATGGCTGAACCGAAAACAATGACCCTGTTTTTAGTGGAAGCCAGAGACCTATTCTTAATCAAACGCACTCAGCTGTTCTCTCATCGTCAGGCCTGAGGCCACCAGCAGGTGTGAAAGACAGAGATGGGTAGGGGATGGGGGAATTGCATCAGTGAATCAAATGTGTATTGTGCTTTCGAAATTATGCAGTGTGCTGACAAGGAAGGCAGGCAACATGACATCAAAGTGGCGTGATGTTACAGCTTGTGTAGTTTCAGATGATCCACATGGTCAGTCAGTGAAATTTGACCTTACAGCATTTATTCCCCTCTTCTGACAACTTCCACCATACCAGTTTGGATAAACCAAAATATGTTTAAACGGAAATACTATGTCTGGTCCGTGAAATTTTGGTTTAAGCATGTTCCACTGTAAATAGCATTCTGTGGCATTGCAGTTTTGTGTCCCAGAATGATTTCTAATGGCTTAATTAAGTGCATCAGCATGAAAAGACTTGGAAAGGCTTCATCTTTTAGAGTCCAAAGAGTGTCATTGTGTTAATCGAGAACCATGGAAATGTCAAAATAAGTTTCACAGCGTTCCATGCACATTATGTTTATACACATTTTCTGACGAAAGGAAATTGTCCCAAAATAGTGTGCCAGAAAGCCAACTAGGGATTCTAGACGTATATTGTGAGCATTGTTTCAACAATTAACTTCTCTGTATATATATAGAAAAGATTTCTGCCAGATGGTAAAGAGAAATTGCAGTTTTTAGACAATACAATCTACATAGTTTCAGCTGTTATAGCTTTTTCATGCTGGATTTGCTTACGTACCAGGGGATTTGTCAAGTACAAGCGTGCAACGTATCAGTACAGAGGAGGCGATGAGAGACAGAAAGATTGGAAGGAGATCTACAACCACAAGAAGGTGAAGGATGGATTGCGTGTTCAAGCTGCCAGGTAACTCGCATTGTTCTTTCAAGATGCAAGTTTTAGCATGTCCTAGTCATGGCAAAGAGTATCAAATTAATGTTAATAATAGATTGCATTTCTGCAGCATTTATTCTCACAAAGGGCAGGCTCTAACCCAGGTATCTCTAGTCCCAAGGCCCATAGCCTACCCACTGGTCAGCCGACATCACAAACCAAGATATATATGGATTCATGATCAATTTATTAGTCAGCATGCTTTGCTGAGAATCCTTGAAGGGGTTTGAAGATCTTGAAAATAAGATTTTGGAGGCAAATTATCAGAATCAAGTTTTCTTGCTAATTTTAAACACTTTCACCTCTTCTATTATGAGAAACATCTGCATGTGCCCCAAAACAGCACCAAAACAGAACTGTATACATTATAATTCAGTTCCAGTTTTTTTTTCAAAATGTATGTTTAACTCACTCTTTTTCCTTAGGTCTTTTTCCTTGTCTGAACCCATTGACTTCAAATCTTGAATGATATACTTCTCATAGCATGTTTTTTAGACATCCGTTTCTCTGAATTCTGTTTATATTTTTGAAGAAAAAATGAATTATCAGTGGAAAATCAAAAAATATACTCTACCATCAACACACATATTTCAAAAGGTTATGATAGAACTCGCATTAACTATAAACAAAAACCAAATAGATAGGACCCTTGAAATAGAGCTGCTTCATTAATGTGCAAAATTTCAGTGGGAGATCGTTTCGCAGATTATCTGTGCTTTCCAAAAGAGGGATTTGTGTAAAGGGAGATCATTTTGATCAGACTTTTACTTCCCTTTTCCAGACGAAAAATGTGTTGAGCTAGCAGTGTAAAGAGGAAAAAATCCTTTTACTGCTTGCCTTTAGAAAGACTGATTGACAAAAAATTTGGTATAATTATAACAATAAGAAGAAAGCACTCACTTTATTACATCATAATTTTTTTGGAATTTTTCATGGTGTATGTTTCAAGCATAGGGCGTAGAAGTGATTTTTTCCCTCTTTACACTGATTCTTCAATCCCTCTTGTTTCGTAAAGGGAAGTAATAGGACTGAGCACAATGGTCACCCATTGTATTTAATACTTTAAGAGCCTTAGGCTTTTGAGAATAGCTAATTTTCAGTATACATAATCCAATAAGGCAGCATTGTCATGGCAGCCTGACACGAAACAAACAAGTTTTTCCCTTATTCAAACATACTAAATTCCAATTTGAAGCTTGAAAAGTCAAAAATAGTCATCTTCAGGACTCACTTGATTATCAGGAAGATAGTAATGAAGTTTCCATTTTGTTTCAGGATTGATGATGGAAAAGAATGCAATTTTCATCTTACTTTGAAATGATGGTAACAGATTGGGATAATGATATTGATGATACATTGTGATGTTCTGGTTTTGGGATGGAGTAATCTTTGCTCTTTCTATAGCCTGTTCTTAACTCAATTTGACACTCTGCTGCTGAATTGATTTCAGGTGTATGGACTGCGGAGTGCCATTCTGTACTTCAGACCATGGATGTCCCCTGAGCAATCTCATTCCTAAGTGGAATAACCTGGTCTTCAAGGTAAGACCGTCTTTTGATCTGGCATTGCCTTAACAGTTTTGACATAAATCCATTTTTTTTTTTTTTTTTTCATTTTCCTAAATGTTTTTCTGCTCATATCATTTTTTGTCATAGAAACTAATTTAAATGATGTGAAATTATGGATGCAATTCCTACAAAAATGTATGTCGCAAGCATTTTTTATACTTACTGAAATTTTTGTAATCCCAATTTTTTAGTGCAAATTTTGTTTTTTTGTGTCATGTATTTATGTAAATTCAACAAATTTGTGAGTAAAAAACCAATCATACTAATTCCAAAAGCTCATTACAGACATTGCTGTTTATTGCAGTAAAATGTGTGCATTTTATATGACAGTATCTTATTTCATGTTGAAGATATAACTCTTCAACTATTCTTGTGTATTTCCAACATGGCTACCATAGATCGTTGTGCTGAAAGCAACAGGCACTATAAAGCTCATATTTCCATTATAGATCAGATTATAGATCACACCCTGTAAGCACTGAAAAACTCATTTTTAGATTTTTTTTTTTTTAAAGTCCCCTCTTGTCACATTTCCTCATAAAGGTGATGGAATATAGTCTTCTTTACAACTTTAACTATCTTTTTTTATATTCTCCTTGACTGTAGAATGAGTGGAAGCTGGCCTTGGACTATCTCCATCAGACAAACAATTTCCCTGAATTCACTGGTCGTGTCTGCCCTGCTCCATGTGAGGTAAGTGATTGTGAAACAAGCTCAAGTGCACATGCTACAGCACGTAAACATTAATTGTTTCTCATATTTGATTAGTTCTGTTATAGTGCTAATATAAAGCACAAAATTTTTGCTGTGGAAATCTTTTTTTTTTTTAAACAGTATATGTGCAGTATTCTGTCACACAGTTTGATTAATGAAATGATAATTGTTCCCTCCATGATATTCAATGTCAGGAGATATTTCTAGAGGAATGTCAGTCTGATAAGTTATATCAATACATGTTAGTTTGAGTGAAACAGACGTAAGACTGATCATTTTTCTTGGTCGTTACTCTTATTATTTTTGTTGAGATAGTCTTTTGATAGTCTTCTCTACTCTGCTGACATGGAATGATGGATCACATTGTGTTGGCAGGGAGCTTGTGTGCTAGGCATCAACACGCCCCCCGTCACCATCAAGAATGTGGAGAATGCCATCATTGACCATGGCTATGAGAAAGGCTGGGTGCGCCCCATCATCCCTGATCATCGCACCGGCAAGAAAATTGCTGTCATCGGCAGTGGACCTTCAGGCCTGGCAGCAGCTGCCCAGCTCAACAAGGTAGATTAGATATTGCATTTAGTTTTTCAAACACCAGGCCATCCATGACCGGGAAGCTGTCAGCGTTTAATCGAGAGTGTCTCATCCCAAAATATAGTTTATAAAAATCATAATGTTCTTCCTTTCTGTATCTGCGATTATTCTATATGATCCTCTACATGGTACTCATGAAACACAGTGTGGGTTAGAACATATATTAGGTTAGCTGTTAACATGTTTGTTTGTTATTGTGGCTATTTTTTAATTCATCCCTAAAGGCTTTTTTTTTTCATTTGATCTGGTATTTATAAGGGTTTAAAACATCCAGTATTCCCTTGCTTATCGTGGGTTCACTATTCACAGCAGTCCTGGAACGTATGATAAACGGGGGAATACTGTATTCCCTTTGAAAATCACACATTCATGTCCCTATATATTACTTATGAGTCTGATATTGCTATATTGTTGTTGTCTCCAGGCTGGCCACTGGGTGACAGTCTATGAACGCAATGACAGGATTGGAGGCTTGTTGCGCTATGGAATCCCAACCATGAAACTTGACAAAAGAGTAAGTTTATCATTTACGATATAGTAGATGAAAATTGGCAAAAATTTGCTCCTGTAATTTTTGAAAAAAAAAATTCAATTTTCTATATAGTGCACTTAATATATAGCCATTCATGAAGAAAAGCAAATCAGGTTGTCGACTTTAACTGCATGATTTAAATTGTTGTCAGTGGTTATGACTACATTTACTGTCTTATTAGTCAAATATTTTGTCACTCAAGTACATTGAGTATTATCTTGTAGCAGTAAATGATGTTATCAAGGTATGAGCAATTCTGTCAGGACAAAAGAAAAAGGCTGGCACACTTTCTGTATCTTCTCTCAGGTTGTTGAACGCAGAGTGAACTTACTGGAGAAAGAAGGCATTGTTTTCAGGACCAACATTGAGGTGGGCAAAACTGTCTCAGCCAAGCAACTGTTGGATGAAAACAATGCTGTCCTATGTGCCCTGGGAGCCACGTGGCCCAGAGATCTACCCATTCCAGGTGTGCCTTTGAACTGACTGATTCCTTGTCTCCCAGTCTCAGCTTGAATTACTTATTGTCATGATTATCCCACAACTGGCCCAAGTCAATTTTAATTGTATTGAGAAGATGGACAAAATCCGTCTTGTGTAAAGTCATAAGTATGATTTAAATAGAAATGAGCTTCTACTTAAAAAGTAGTTGTAAACTAACAATACTAATAGGGACTGTTGAATTTAGTTACTTGCATGGTGGTGGTTATGGTTAGCAGCACAAGTCAAAACTTCAACAAATAACTTAGTTGACTGTGAAATATTTATGTTGTTATGTTAATGAAATATTTGGATGAAAGGGCTTGGTTTTTGGAGGACAGTTCCCTTAAATGCATGTGCTTCCTAGCTCATTTTGAAGTAGCAAAGAGAACTGCTGCCAATCCTTGTATAAAACATACTGAATTCATAAACATTTTCAGCAGAATTGGACAGTAATTGTTTTTATACTGAGAAGGGCTCTCTAGGATTCATTTTTTCAAATAAACAAATTCAGATTTGTACATCATACATTCATTATTATGACCTCCAAGTTTTCAAGTATTCTCAGGTCTGGTGAGGCACAATATGAAGATGTTATCTATATATGAGTATTTATCTCATTTTGTTATTCATAACTCACTAATAGGACTTCATCAAAGTACCTTGTTAGTTTTTATCTTATTTTTACACACTGACGAGCATTAAGCTTAGCCTTTGCTTGAGAAATTGATGTATCTATATTACAACTATCTGAATATCAAGACAACTTTTGTTGGTTTTGATTCTTCTCCCATCAGGTCGTGAATTGCAGGGCATTCATTATGCCATGAACTTCCTGGAGTCGTGGCAGAAGGAGCAACATGGCATCCACAACCCCTACATCTCAGCTAAGGATAAGGATGTGATTGTCATAGGTGGTGGTGATACAGGCTGTGACTGCATCGCTACTTCGCTGAGACATGTAAGCGTGTAAATCAATCATGTGTTTTGAACTGATTTGGACCAGCTTGGATAGCGTACTGGAAATAAGTATAATGATATTGTGAAGATTTAACACTGGACTATCAGTAGAAAGTGCTGAAGAGCCAGTGTTTTTACAGTGACATTTTGTCAATACTCAAGGAATGAGAGTTTAAGCCAGATGACATTGCATGACAAGGGGCTTGTCTTGGATGTGATTTCAGTAGTTATCTGAAAAGGTAGATGATAGAGTCTATATCTGTGAAGGCATAAAGATCAATCCCTTGACACCTCTATGATCAAGACATGCTTGAACACTATTTTTTCTTGCACTATGAGTATAGTTTTAAGCAGGCATTTAAAATATTGGATTCTTCTGATATATTCCATACAATAATTGAGTAGATCCAAACGAATGTGTCACCTCTCCTCTGTAACTGTACCACCCTATTGAGATGAAATTTTTAAAAAATAGGCTACTCTGTTCAGATCTGAAGTGCGCTGTTGAATTTTTTGTTCAGATCCAATAAATCTCTAAAGAACTTTTATTCCTTTTTCCCCGATTTACTGATTCAGAGGGAGATTTAGAAAAGAAAAATGGAATAATGCAGATGTCTCTTTCACGTTTTCAACACTGGTGTTTTCATGTATGACTGGATAAAAAAAAAAAGTGGTCAGCATTTATAAGATGTTTGCCAGAGTGCTGGGTGCACACTTAATTTTGTAACAAAAGAGTTCTGTAGATGTGAGATCTACAGGGATATCCCTGCTTGTCTCTAGTAATATAAAAAGAAAGAAAGAAATGGCTGAATGAAAGTAAAATCAAACACCTAAACAAAGAGCCGAGATAACCGCCTTCAGATGGTTGAAAGACATATATAGCACATAATGTAACCTAAACAAAAAGAAGCAAGACACAGCAGCAAACACCTGTTTATTGACTGATGGTAAATTAAATCATCCAAACACCAGCGTCAAATGCCCACACCTGCTGTACACTTTGAGTGGCAGGCCAATGTCATGGTGTTCACAACGTATGTTGGTATTTTTTTAAAAGTCCTCCACAAATCCTCATGTTTTGGTTGTTTATATATATATGATTATGATAAAACAGGTCTTTGGCAAAGTGAAACAAATATTTACCAGCTGACTTATTATATGCTTAATCCTTATGATCTCTCAATGGACAGGGTGCAAAGTCCATCACAACTTTTGAGATCCTGCCTGAACCACCCGCAAGCCGTGCACCTGGCAACCCATGGCCAACCTGGCCCAAAATCTTCCGTGTGGATTATGGCCACGAAGAAGTCAAACTGAAGTGGGGCCGGGATCCACGAGTCTTCAGTGTCAAGAGTTTGGTAAGTGGGAACAGGTGGGGGCTTACCTTAGATATAAAGACATACCATGAATGTGATGGTGAATTGCTCTGTGTTCAGATAGGGACTTAGCTAAAATCTTTTCTTTGCAAAAATTTTGCTTTGCTGCCCAGTGTCCCATACATATATATAGCCTTAACTTTCTTAGACGATTGTATCAAACTATGAATATAAAAGGAAAATGTATCACAACTAATTCTGTCGCTGTATTGTATGTGCTTGCTCTATTGGTATGCAATGAGACCATATTTGACATTGCTTGTAATTTTTTTTTTTTTTTTTAAATTTTGCAGGGATTTGTGGGTGATGATGAGGGCAATGTCACTGGTGTCAATACAATCCAGGTGGAGTGGTTCAAAGACGACTCTGGAAGATGGAGCATGAAGGATGTGCCAGGTGGGTGATGTTACAGCTTCAATGACTTGATCATTGGACTGAATGAATGTACTTTAAATGAGAAATATAGTGTGGGTTTTTTTTTGTGTGTTTTTTTTTTCCTATTTGTCACTTTAAATATGTCTGCGGGCATAACTCATGCTTTAAATTAAGCTCAGTACGTTTGCATGTTTGGGAAAGGCTCAGTTTTGTTTGTTGAGATCATGCATGATGTCTTATCCTCTTCAGATATTGTATAAAATAGAGTAAATAAGCATGATGGCATTAGAGCACCACAAGAATTCAGTTGATTCAGTGTGAAAAGGTACATTTGTTTTTACTGGGAGCAAATGGTATTTCTGCAGGATCTATGTTATATATGAAATTAGACAAACACTATTGTGTTGCTTCACAGGCTCTGAGAAATTTTACAAAGCTGACCTGGTATTGCTGGCTATGGGCTTCTTGGGACCAGAGCGCAAGATCATTGAAGAGCTGTCTGTGAATCTGGACCCTCGAGGCAATTTGGAAACCCCAACTGGAAAATATTCCACAAGTGTCCCCAGATTATATGCAGCTGGAGGTGAGTGTCCCTGCCACGGTATTGAAATAGTTAAACTTTAACTCTTGTACACAGTTCCTGGTACGCCGATTTTCTATTCTTTTTTGTTCATACCTTTAATTCTCCATACACTTTTTTTTTTTTTTCAGTCTTTTTTTTTTTTCAGATTTCTCCCTCAGACTTGTAGTCTACATTTGAGACAACAAAGCACAATGATTCATAAAAAGTTATCTATATTTTGTGTTGTTTGATAAAGATGTGACATTTAGAAAAGAACTGATTGTGATTTAAGTTCACCATATGTAGGTCAGGCTATAGAACAGGAGATGTGTGATGTGTCAATGGGGATTTTCAAATATGAAGAAGTTGATAAGTTCATCCTCAAAAAAATATTATTTATAGAGGTCTTGTGTGTGAATTGTATCGCTTTTCCCTCTCAATATTTCCTAGATTGTCGCAGAGGACAATCTCTGGTGGTGTGGGCCATCGCGGAAGGTCGCCAGGCAGCTCGACAGATTGATCAGGATCTCATGGGACATTCGAGCTTGGCTGGACCAGGAGGCATTGTGAGCTAATTAATGTGACCATACAACAAGAAATTGAGATGAGTACAGGAGATGTTGGAGGGGTCATACTACACTGAAAGTGTTGGATGAAGAGATTCTAACCTGCAGAAATAGCTTGGCAAGGGGGAATCGTGGCTGCTGCTGATTAAGGAGGAGAGAGAGAGAGAGCTGGAACCAATCACCAAAACAGTGCATTCAATTGCATAATATGTGTTTAGTCTTTGATCAGCCAGGCTCACAGCCTGAAAATTAACTCTTGAAAACTCCAGGGCAGGAAGGAGAGTAGAGTGAATATATTGTGGAGGATGGATCTCTTTGTCATTTTGGAATTAGAGCGAGAGAATGACAAATTTCCATTGTGTGAATTTTCTCAACAATCAGGATGAGATTTTACACTGCTTGCCCAGCATATCTGTACATGATCATGTGAAATACTTGTACATTTCATCTGTTAATCATCCAGTATCATTGTTGTCATCATTAAATTCCTAGAGCTTTATTGATGAGTTTGTACATATAAATATTGCAGTAATATACATATTTCTTTATCAAGATTTACTGTGATGATATCTGTCCTTCCAAAGCAAAAACAGAGAGGCAAGAAAAACATACGTACATACGAAAGCTATTACCTCATTTATTTTTACTTGGATGTGATTTTCTCCATTCGTTCAAGCAGTTGAAAAGGTTGTTGTCATAGCATCAGGTGAGAGACGTGTAGATCTCTAGTTATACACAGGAGATGGAAGGATGGTGTGGATTTAAATTAGCTGTCCCAGGAAACACTCTGATTTGTTTGTGCTTTACTATAAATTATTATGTTGTCTTTAGTATATATATAGGAGTTATATTGTTCAGCCTAACAAAATATTGCTTTTCTCCCTTTACCCCTTTTGTTTTTGTTTATTTAATGAATCATTCAGTGTGAAACCAATACTGCCAGATTGGCACTCAGTTGCTGTCAGAAACCCTTATAAAACAGTTCACAAAGCTCCACAATCAGTCTGGTAAAGACCCAGTTGTCCTGAAGACTCAAAAACCACTGAATGCATCATCTAGAATAATGAAATAATAGTCATTGTTACTACATTCAAGAACAAACTACAGTTCCTATGCTGTTCTGAGAAAAGGATGAAAGACAATTTTTATTTTGCATGTAATTGAAGAGTTTGATGTTAAGATTCTGCATGAGCAGATGATATGTCTAGCAACGTAGGCCTCACCATATCAAACACTGCACACCAGATAGACCATATGCTAATATTACAATAAACAAGCGGGAGCCACTCATGGGTCAAACTTGCAGTGTGCTAACATCTCCAAACTCAGAGGACATATTGGTGTATTAAAGAAAACAACAATGAAGCTACATATATATGTCTTGTGGCCAGTCATAATGTTGTAAGTCTCTGGATTGAAAGAAGAGGAATGTGATGAAGGTAGTCTAGTATCAAGTGTTTTTATATGGCAGAAATTGAAATAACATTTCTCTGTGAACAAGAAAATATTTGCTCGTATGGGCAGATTATAAGTATCTCGGGATATTGTGAAAGGAATATTTATAATAATACATGTGCCATACCTTCATTTTGACAATTTTTCTGCTAATTGTACCCAGTGCTCAGTGGTCGCATCCATCTCTTCAGTTTGCTATCTTTGGCTACAGTCAAGCTAGGTCTAAACATTTTTCACCACACGAACTGAAAGTGTTTGAATAAAGTTTTCATGTTTTAGTGGTAACAGTTTGGTGGAATTCGACATACAACCCATTTTGACTGGCTTTGGGAGATGTGCTTCAGACTCAGTCAAGCTTGTGGGAGACTCCATTTGCTGACATTATTCTAATGTAACACAGAATATGCAACATTTACACCACTTGTTAATATTGTCCAGTGGTGATAGTGACCTGAAATAATGGTGAGATATAATTATAATTAGCTATAACAAAAATATTTTCTCCATAAGTCCTGTGCATTGCAGTCACTTGATAGGATTATTAAAACAGTGATCTTTTCCAAATGACAGACTAACGTAGAGGAGGAAACAAGATCCATAATTTGTTCTGAGGATGGTCAGGTGGCTTCTGTGATCGGTATAAAGAAACCCTTCAAAGCATATCCCCTTTTTCATATCTTTTGCATTTGTGATAAACAAGCTCATGTATAAAAACAGTATGCATTTAGTTGAGGTTTTGTCTATTCTGTACAACTAAGACTATTCATTGCACGTCAAGCATATCAATGGAGAGGTACTAGAATTGACAGTGGCAGCTTCTGGGGTGTTGTTGTTTCTTTACAAAGTAGAGAAATATTTTTCCTTTTCTGACACTTATGTTTATACTACAAGAAGATCTAACTTTTAAAAAGCTGAGATATTTTGAGGACTCCAAAACTCTGTTTGCATTGATAAAAATATGCCAGATAATTTGACTTTTTTTTTTTTTTTTAAAGAGAAATCTCATTGAGTCGGTGTTGTGTGTTTCAAGATCCACATACATGTAATATCTGGTACCACTAAAGATGTAGGCAATCAGTAAGTGTATCAGTCTACATATGTACGTAAAAGACCATTTATAAAGCCAAAGCTTTTCACCTGTGGGAGAAAAAAAATAATTGTCACTGCTGTGCATGTTTTGGGCATTTGAATAGTTTTTAACCAGAGCAAAACAACTGTTGACAGCTCTGGATCTCATGGTGTGTTGACAAAAATCATAATGTTTCTATGCTTCATAACATATTAAAATTACTTCAGTTGGTATAGCCACTTCCCTATGAAATTGTCCTTATGTGCGTAGAACGCCCAATCTTTTTTTTTTTCTATCCATGCATAACCACCCATACTCTAATAGCACTGTTTTTTGTTCGCTATTTGCACCTATGGGCCACCACTGCCGCAGACATGGGCATTTCTTCTAGTCAAAATAGTTTGAAATTAATAGAGAGTGAAAAGGGGCTACATGTTTATCTAAATAGAAATATTGAACACCGTTGATGACATATAAATTGATATGATTTGGGTGGAGGAAATTGAAAATAATTAACAGTAATTGAGATAATTGGTTTACAAATAATAAATGAATTATTTACATCCAATGTGAATAGTCCTGCTGTACAGAGACCAAATACATGTATGCCAGATTTTATTTTTTAAATTTTTTTTTAAAGGATTCTGAACAGTATACATAGTATACATTTATGAAATTATTTTGCTACAGTCTAATCTGCAAGTTTTTTCCATAAAGCTAGTAGAGCTGAGCAAAATAGTCAATAGGTCTGAGTTATATTTGAGAATACAAACTCAGTAAGTGAGTAGTTGGATATCATGTGTAATTGTGTCAAGGTACAAATAGAAGGCATACAGAACAAAATTTTAGCATATACATGTATGCCCATAATTTCTTGGGAATAACACAGGTTCATGTTTATGAATGTAGCTTCAGGGCTAGTTCTGACAGTACAATAATATGTTTGTGTCACCTTATTAGATTTCTAATAATTATTTTTCACATTTTATAAAGCGGTGTGATATAGGATGTTGAGAAAATTTTCTTTTTGATTTTCTTAGTAAATCAATATAGTCATGGACAGAGGTCTTTTGTAGCATCTAATTTGTTCATCATAGTTTGTAGTAGCATATCACTACTGACAGCAACACTAGATTTATCATCTCAAGACTTAATCTGTCATTACTGTTGAGCAGTGTTTGGCATGTCAGTGCAACATTGCAGTGTGAACATCAAGGACTTTTTAATTAGGATGCTTTGTTGTTCACCTTAAATGTTGGATGTTTCCACATGGAGCTGTGATGAAAGGTCACTTATTGACTTTTTTTTTACATATAGATAGTTTTCTTGTTGTTTTATAAATCACAATTAAGATGTAGCTTTTTACATTTCTTATTCTTCAAATGCGAAATTGATTGATTACAGTCTCTTACTCTTATTGTTTTGGTTTATATTCTTTTTTTTTTGTGGTTCTTCCACCAAGCAAAGTTGAAAGTGATCTTGACAATTTTTCCGTGAGAATTCATTTCATTTGAGTATCGACCAGGTAAATATGACTTGATTTCTGACATTGACTTGAAAACGAACTTCAAGGAGAGAAGAGATCATCTGATGAATAATGCATGGATTTGCTATGATATTTACTGACTCTGATTTTTAGTTTACCCTTACTCTTTGATTATTATTTTGTCCCTTTTATGGATGTTATCTTATTTCAAGTGTACAGTAAACAATTATTATTTCTTCTGCAGATTGTGACTTCCCTGTTCTATCTTTAAGATCTTTGTTTGCATTTAATCTTTGTTTACTTGTTAACACTTTCATTATCTTCTGATTGGTGTGAATTAGACTTTCATATTATGGCCTAGTTATGCAGAAATTGGTATTAAAGTATAATTAAACACATTTAGAATGTAACAAGCAGAACAAAAAGAAAATAAATGCAGAGAGCAACAGTACTGTGTTTGTTGATATCCATCCACCTGTGTGATCTTTTTATGTCTTTATTAATGTTCGTTACTTTGTTTTAATCTGGTTTGTATAGTACCGTACGTACAAATATGTGTTTTTAAGCAGATGAACTCTGTTTATCTTGGTAGTCTCTTATTATTAAAGGGAGATTATGAAGACATATATAAAGTTATGAAACAATAATTTAAAATGCTAGATTTTTGTAAATACAACATATTTATGTAGCACATGAAAAGACCCTCAGCCATCACATGATACACATCCCAAAAACTTCTTATTTACATTAATATTACTAATAATATCATACATATTATATATAATCATGGCATGTACTGAACAAGTATTGCAAGAATAGTTTTCTGGTGTGAAAACAAAGCATTCTCCTAGCAATCAGACAAAAGTGTTTCTTGTTACCGTTGCTGTTCCTTGTTTAACTTGCAAATCATCTTCTGTTCAATCAAATATTGATACAGTACAGCTTTGTTTTGCGGTGTTTGAGATCAATAAATATTTAACACTTAACTGCTAAAAATGCTACAGTCTGCACCACTAAAAGCAAAATATGTCACAGATGTTCCAGTGCATGTTTTTGAAAAACTCAACAAAGTTCTGCATGACATGTTTGATTTTAATATATTTAGTGTAGACAGAACAATTATTAGCAGAATAGGCAATGAAACTGAAAAATATTTTTCAATTAACCCTTAAAGGACCACTCACGTATATTTCACCGCAAGTCACACTATGCAGATTCCCGATCGCATATATTTCCCATGCCAGACCATGCTTTGTTTACCTTGATTCAAAACCCATGGAAGCAGAAGTAGAGCCCTTTATATTATACAATTTTTTTTCTCTGACAGCCTAGAATTAAGGACTTTTCCAAAATCGCCCAGTCCTGAGGGACTAATAGTGCTCTGCATAGCCGGTCCTTTAAGGGTTGAAACAGAATGATTACAAAACAACAGTTAAAATTCTCAATCTCTTTGAAAGATGGTTTTATAATGTGGATAAGGTTTTCGGGTAAAATGTACCTTATGTTTCTGCGGGAACTTGATCTCATCCAACATATTTTTGCTGCTGCAGGCTTTGATCTGGTAATTATTAAAGAACAAAATCTGATGAAAACAAAGTCAAGTATACTTACACCGTCTCTCTCTTTCTCTCTCTCTTGTTTTTCTCTAGCCTTTCAACCTTGAGAAATAGGATTATTTTGGCTGTAAGTGCCTGCCAATTTTTGCTGAGAATTTTTTGTAGGTAGAAATTTTGAATTTGGATACTCTGCCTATTCCTCATCAGTTTTGAACTGCCAAGGGTTCTTTAAAATGTGTAACATACACACGGGACCTGTGAAATCTATTTGCCCTTATCTGAGGAGGCTAGATGTCTGGCTTCCCCACATAAAGGAAACCAGGGGACTGTGGAATCGTTAAAATAATACAGGTTTTCGATCGTGTCCTTCAATCCCTCAATAGGAAGACCTGCAAGTGGATCCCACAACCTCACTCACATGAGTTTTCACCAAGGAGCAGATTCCAAACCACATGGCCACAATGGTCCATTCTCTCTTTCTTCTATTTGGATCTTCTGTCACTTTCGGCTTGCTTCAGCTGGCTATCCCATTTCGCCTCTCTTTCTCTCTCTCTCTTTTTTTTTCTTCTTAAGCCTCTCTCTCTCTCTCTTTTTTTTTTCTTCTTAAGCCTCTCTAGCCTTAACAAAAAAAAAGTAGGATTATCTCGGTTTTAAGTGGCAGCATGTTTTTGCTGAGATATTTTTATGGGTAAATTCATCGATTTTGAACTGCCACGGGTTCTTTAACTTTAATATGTTTAATGCACACACGGGAACTGCAAAATATTTTTGCCTTTGGCTGAGAAGGCTAGACATCAGACTTCCCAACCCGGAGGAAGCCAGGGAACGATGAACCACATCGCCACGGCAACCTCGCAAGTGCCTCCGTCTCTCTCTCTCTCTTTCTCTCTTCTTACGCCTTTCAATCCTAAGAAAACAAGATTATCTCGGTTCTAAGTAGCTGTCTGTTTTGACTGTAAATAGGCCTATGTGTGAGAAGAAATTTGGACATTTTACCCAGACACCAGCAATCCGCCTACGCTTCATTGATTTTGAACTGCCAAGGTCTCTTTAACCTGTGTAACGTACACACGGGACCTCCTAATTATTATTCGCCCTTATCCGAGAAGGTTAAATGCCGGGCCTCCCTATTCAGTAGACCGTTGAGTCGCTTAAAAAAAAAAAAAATGCAGGTTTTCGATCCTCTTGTCTTTCCATCATCCAATGGGAGTACCTGAAGTCGATCCTGGCCACGATCTTACCGACGTTAGTTGTTTTTCACCTTGAAGCAAACGCCGAACAACATGGCCACGGCGACACCCCCCCCCCCCCCCCATCATGTAGTCGACTTCAAATTACAATTAAGGCACCAAACCAGATTCTCTGTCCTCTTTTCTCTCATAGCAGTAGCCTAGTGGGTTCATGTTTGATTGTTTAATATTTGTTGCCCGGATCAATGAGAAATGTATTTTTTTGTTTTTGTTTTTATCTTTCGAGATTTTTTTTTCCTCAATAAAAGTGTTTTTTATAGAGTCTAGATCTAGATCTAGATCAAGCTTGCCACTAATAATTTTTTTTTTTCAAATATTAATAATAAAAGCAAAACTTTCAGAGCTAGATCTATATTGATAAGAATGAAGTTTGGCTACTACTACTACTAGATCTCTGGACAAGGAGCTTGAGTCTGAACCTTCTTCACGCTTGTAGCCCCAGGGCAGATCTAGATCTAGATCTACATCTACATTGCGTTTCACATAGGCCTAGCATTCTGTGGACGTGTCTGACACGCCGACGAAAGCGACGAAGTTAAAACTAGAATTGTCTCTGGGTCAAAGGTCAGAGGTCAGGAAACCGACAGTCCTAAGAAAGGAGCGAAGTTCTGTGGTTGTTTTGATGTTTGTGCTGTTGAGATCAAACCTAACTTTAGTCTAGATCTACCGGTAATGAACTTGAGTAGCCCTCTGCGTGACAGCATGAATAACATGGTCGGGCAATTCTAGATCTACCCATAACTCAGGGAAAAACAATCCAGATCAAGAATCTATCACATCAAGGCTAAGTTATGGTTAAGTTAAGAGTGTTGACTGACCTACTTAAAAAAAACGTAACTAGACCATCTAGATCTAGAATCTAGATCTAGATCTAGACAGAATGATGAGATTAAAGATCTAGAAGAAGATTGTGACGGTTTGTGTTTGAAAATGAAAAGAGGTCTAGATCTTGGTCATCTAGACATAGGTCTATATCTATGTTACATCACCTCCAACGATATGACCTTATTAGTACTTTGTGTGCAGCACGGGAATACACTCATGCCCAGTCTGCCCTTTCAGATGGAAATGTGATACAAGTAAATCTAGTATTATAGATCTATTATAGTGACATTCTCGGAGGAAAGTTTTGTAACGAATTGATTTTATTATGGAATAATTTTCATGAGATGGTATAGATCTAGATCCAGATAATGAGCAAGTTCAGAAAGATTGCTCTTTTGACTTAAAAAGTTAATGATAGTAGATCTAGAGTCTAGATCTAGAGCTAGATGAAAAGTGCTATCTAGTTAAATCTGATCTAGATCTAGATCTAGATCTAGAGATTCTAGATCTACTATGTAGATCTGTCCACAATTTGTCATATTCATTCCAGGATCATGCCTGAGAAATGGAAACCTCTCCCACACATGATAGAACCAGAACTGATTAATTATTTGTTCCTTGGTCCACATAAGTAAGACTAAAGTCCACCCAAGGCCAAAGAGAAACAGCTGATATGACTGTGGTTGGATACTTATGTAAACACATCCTTCTTCGCCACTCACTGCAGAAAGTTCACAGATACACCATGGCAAATCTTTCAACAAAGGATTTGTTCACAAATTCCAAACAAGCGCAGTGTTATGCTGAATTTCGTCCAGGTTACACAGAGAACGTATACGAAAGAATAGTGGGTTTCTGTAAAGAGGGTTCATGTGTATTTAAGCTTGCTGTTGATGTTGGATGTGGATCAGGACAGAGCACAGTTCCGCTGACTAAATATTTCCAGAAGGTAAGAGTTCAACTGTATATGCAAAAGAAACTTACTATGTGCTGTAATAACCATCTGTGAGAGATACAAGTCTCACTTTACACTTTTTTGTTTTGTTTAAAATATTTTTGTTTGTTTGTTTGTTAAATATCATCGTACAACATGTATGAAGCTTACTTAAAAATAATAAAATCAGATGTTGCAGTTTTGAAGTATGTCTGGCGAAACAATATGTGCACTATGTTATCGTAATGCAGATATTAAAAAAAACATACCCAACAACATAGTCATGCATCTTAGTCCAGCGTTATCTTCAGCTTCAAATCCTGTAAAAATGTGGTTTGCTATCTTTTTCATTTTGAAAACAAAAAATATTCTGGAACCTATTTTCATAATTATTTACATTTGAGCACCAATACAAGTGGTATAATTTTGGAAAAGTTATTTAAAGAATCAAGATCAAGACAAAATCGATGACAAATACATGATATATTTTCATTGCTGTAGGCCTATATGTTTTGGCACAGTTTTATTGGAGATGACCTCTAATAAGTAGATCTATAATGAGCCATGGTTGGAAAACTTTAATACCAACCATCTGCATTCGTTCCTTTGGAAATAGCAGGTTTTCAACACCATGCTCATGCATTTAGAACAAATATCACAGTCTGGGAATTTATTCATAATATCAAGCTCAGTAATTTTTTTGGTATTTTTTAAATATGTTTTGTTCCACTTGAAACAAGGTCAGTGTATTTCGTGCAGAAAAGATTCATGATCATATGTTTCAAAGAATGTCTTCTAATGTGGTGTTCCCCTGTGTATTTGATAAGGCTCATAATGGCTGTCTTTGTTTTTCTTTTGCAAACAAGCAAAATATTTGCTTTACATCCAAATTTTGTTGAAATTCTTTTCTTAGTTGTGTTCACCGAAACAATCACTTTTAATCACATTATAAGCATTTACCAAAGTTGCATCCAATATCATGCATACTTGCAACAAAAACCAATACATGGCTGCTGACATTTTTTGAGAAAATAAATGTATGTCTCTAAGTTGTTTTTTTTTTCGTTGATTTCTCTGTATGCAGGTGGTAGGTTTTGATGTAAGTGAACAGCAGATAGCTAATGCACCAAAAAACAATCCAGGACTCAGCTTTCACGTCTCAGCAGCAGAGAATCTCAGCTCTATAGAGGATTCTTCAGCTGACCTAGTCACCATAGCTCAAGCATTTCACTGGGTGGATCGTGACAAGTAAGAATTTATTTTATTGAGAATGCTAGAAACTTAATGTGCATGCAAATTTTCCTAGAGTGGATTACAGTCCTATTCCTCCAATAACAATAGTTTTGGTGAAACTTGATCTTGTTGTGTTATGTCAGATTGCTAAAAGGAAAAGCAGGAGTAAGTTTGTTGTTGTTTGTGAAAAGCAGCCTTTCTCACCAACAGTCATTCAACTACCCTCAAGATTTCATCAGTGAAAATAAACAAGTGACTGTTAGCATCTTGAAGAGAAGAATTAATGATTACAAACAAAGCATATTGGACAGTTTATCAACATTTTTGCTGAACAGTGTCAGGAATCCAGACAATTGAAGGAGTGTGCTATAAATTATTTTTATTTCATTTTGTTTTTAAAAAAAGTTTTTTGGGAACAGTTTTTGGGCACTGAAACTTTTTATCCTTATAGGAAGATAGCAGATTTATCTTTGTGATGTATGATTTTCTTGGAAAAGGGTGATGAGCAATTAATAACGTCATTATTTTCATACTGCAGATTTTTTGAAGAGGTGGACAGAATTCTCAGACCAGGAGGCACTCTAGCTGTGTTTGGTTATGGCAACTGTGAACTTGAGCCTAGTGAAGCCAACAATGTCTTCCAATATGTAAGTGAAAATCTGATGAAAATGGCCAAAAAATATCTGTTTTGTCATATTCTGTGTAAAATGTAGGTTAGTTTACGCGCACTCGCCCCTTCTGGAGCATAGGATCTCAACAGAGTCCCCCATTCTGTTGAGTCTCTGGTGAAGGTTAGAATTAATCTACAAAAGGTGTGCTTTGCACAATGTTTTATCTTGATCTTCCGAGTACATCTATAACATGGATAAATGAATTTAATTCAATGGGGATTATAATCAGAAAGTTTCAAAATATGAGCCATTTTGATATGTTATTATGGAGAACTAGTAACACAGGCCCACTTTACTCATATTATTGAAATCATTATATTTCTGTGCTTACTAAGAATATGAGTGATTTTGCTTAGTTCTGTTTTGTTTTTGTTTAGTTCTGTTTTGTTCATTTGTTTTGCTTTTTGTCATGTGGCAAACAAAAAATATATATTTTCTCATTTATGCAAATTATACAGCTGTACGAAGACGTGTTGGGCAAATACTGGTCTCAACAGCGGCGCATGGTGGAAGAGAAATATATGAATGTCAAGCTACCATATCCAGGATGGATCAGGTGAGAGAGAGTTATAACTTAATCAGTCATTTCCAAATTTGTTATGTCCATCAACCAGAAAAATTGCTGTTGCTTTAAGCAAATATTTTTTTCAATTTCTAAAACTGAAAAAAAGCCATATTTACCTTAAAAAAAAAAAAAAATGGGATAGTTCTTAAAACAAGACAAAAAAAAACAAAACAAAAAAGAACAACTTTGCAGATGCACCTATGAAGAACTTTTTAAAACAGTAAAGAAAATGAAACTCAGGTTGCATTGACATTATGGCAAGACACAGCAGTCTTGAAAAAAAAAACACTGCAAGAAACAATGGAGGAAAGAAAGCTAAGCAGGAGAATCAATGGATTGCAAAACATCGAAGTGCACCAGGATAGAACATAAAGCACAAAATAGACAATGGTGAGGACAGGTATACAACATGTCACGAGATGTCCAGATGACATGAGCTGAAATGGAGTTAACAGCTTATGACAATGATGATGATTTGAATAACTTATATAAAAATCAAAGAAAAGTTTAATGTTCTTTCTTTCAAATCATTTTGTTCCCAGCCATTTCATTTTTTTTTTTTTTAAACTTTATTTTTTCCTCATGGTTGCTTATGGTTGAAACTTAGTAAATAGAAACTGCTAGATGGTCATACAATATGATCTTAACTCAATTCACAAATCAGAGTAATATGAATTTCTACATTTGTGCTATGATAACCACAAGTGATGTGGAACTGAATTTGTCAAGATATGTTGAAATATCATTCTCAGAGACGACAGCTTAGGAATTGTGAAGAACTGCACCATTACTGAATTTGTTGGTTATTTGGAATCTTGGTCTGCCCTGGCGCAGTATTACAAGACCCACCCAAACAGCAAGATAGTAAAGGAGGTGGAGCACAGGTATGAGGCATCTTCTGCCATGTTTAATACAATATAATGATATGCACCGAGAAACATACCATCTGAGAACACAGACCACCGAAGAACTGGTTTTTGCTCAGAAACAGGATTATTTTCACTATAACTGTTCAAAGAACTCACTCTGAGATTAAAAAAAAAAAAAAAATCTGTCAGGTAAAAAAAAAAAAATCCTGTGTCAGGCCACACATTATCTAATTTCATGCCAGATAGTGGTTTGCTCAATCTGGCCTTTCAGCTATCTGCAGGAAAGAAACACACAATGTGAGAGAAAAACACACTTAATTAAGGTGTACAGTACAATAGTAGAGGAGTCAAGGAGAAAGAGATGATGGTTGGGGGAGGGATATATATTATGCACAATGGGGTAGCTCAACCATTTCATTGTTTGCGAACACATAGGAAGGCAACACCTTAGATTGGTTTTGTTTATGGGGAGGTATACTCTTAGCCTCC
>JBCAUA010736744.1:0-15114 GCA_038406235.1 Peronia verruculata | reverse complement strand
GTCAGGGGTGATTTATTACCACCGCGGTCGTCGGTGCGAAACCAACTAAAGTATCCTCTCTGACATAGCAACTGAGTGGCCGTGTATAAAGCAGGAAAGTAAATAAGGAATTGTTTCTTCTGAATTGGATAAGAGGACATCAGCATCATTTTAATGTTAATTTTGAGATGTTGATTGAACATGTAAATTTAATAAGGACAAATATCAAGATTTTTTTCTGATTTTTTTTATAAGAATTTTAATTGATTACCATCTGTTAGATGGAGATCCAGCAGTTTAGGTAATGAAAACTTAGTTATCACACACTGGACATTGAGAAATTTGTATCATTTACCTCTTTACCTATTCCATATTTAAGGCAACTTTTTTTTTTTTATATATGGGAAATATGTCTGCCATGTTTTGGAGCAGACCTCAGCACTGATTTCTAGTGAAAGATTATGTTAAAGCTGGCTTTGCTTTGCTTTGTGTGCTCTTGTGTTGTGGATATATCTTTCAGTTAATGCTCATCTCATTACATAGTTAATAAGGTTGGTAAGATGTGATGAGGATCCTACAAAAGACAGTAATTTATTCTGATATTATATTTTCCTTTACCCTTTTATGGTACTGTTGTAATTTTTTGAAACTTTTGTGTACAAATCTGCCCCTGTCTAGATGAACTTGTGACTTAAATCTTGTGCCATGATTTACTTTGTGCATGTATGATCTTTTTTTTTTTTTAACTGTTTGAAATTGAAACCAACAAAAATATTTTTGTAATTCTTGTAATTCTTAATATCTCTTCTTTCACTTTGATCTCTTTCATTTATTAGGGCAAATGGACCAGTTTGAACTTTACCAATTACAGAGTATTCTTATCTTAAATGACAGCCAGTTTTAAGGCAGTCCTGATATTCCTGAATAGATTTGATTTGAATTTGCTCGCAGCAGTTACTTTTGCCGTAAAAAACAAATGTATAAAACAGCCTTTGAATAGTTGTTCATAGTGTATGCCATTTTTTACTGTTGCAAACACATATAATGCAGAACTATAGAGACAAACCCAAGCAGGGGAAATATGATGTCTTGGCATCTCACATATGGAACACACTACAACTGAAGCAATCAGTGCAACCATCACCAAGCACATGAAGCATTTTGAAGAGCTGCTAACCACCCCCAAGAAAAGAAAATTTGATGGTACTTTGCCATGGCCCAAACCCTTGCCCCTAACCATCAGAGGTGGAGTCAGCTGGTACAGCGTTTAGCAATGCAGCACTCCCAGGACCCCGTTAAGGGTTAAGGGACTTGTGAATTGTGAAATGCATGTCCATAAATCAAACAGTGAAGTGTTGTTTTTTTTTAATCTTTGTGTTCCTTAAGTTTAAAGTGAGATGTAAAGCATTCTTGATGTTGCCTTTTCTTCCTTCTAATAAGCAGCTGTCATTCATCAGCCTCCTCGGTATATTGTCTCACCATGCATGAAATGAATCTGTGGAATAGATGAAATTTTGTTCATGTTTTGCTTAGAAAATATTGAAAATGTGAAATTAAATTTGAACCAGAACAGACTCCTGGAAGTAGTTTTACTTTGTAGAATGAAATTAGATTCTTGAGGGCTAATCATACATTTAAGTTTATATGCCTCAGATAAAAACAATTAAACTAAAGTGTTAAGTAAAGCAAAAAAAAAAAAAAAAACAATCCATGTCTGGTTTGAATATTTATATGTCAGGGAGACTCTTGCTCCTGGTAATGAAGCATGTTGAGTAAACATAGATATTAGTTTGTAGGATATTATTTATATCTGTCATGAATTATCATCTGCAGTGCTTCTAATATGTCATGGTGTTAGGAAATTCTGGTGAAAAAAGTTAATTTGTAATTCTCAAAGGCTGAGGAGGCAATTGTCAGAGAGATGGACATTGAAACTGGATTCTGTCAAGATTTGTCACTACTTCAATTGATTACAATTTGTGACATCATAAGTCATTTGTTTAAGTTCATTTATTTTTGATTTTTTGGTTGCCGCACAATTTTTCATCTGCTATCCCAACCAATCTTGCATTTTCTGGTTCTTTTCCTTTTGAAAAATAATTGAGAAACTTTTCTTTGTAGGAAATTGTGTACAGTATCAAAATAGCCATTATCAGGTTGTGTTTTTAAAATTTGAAATGTTTGGGCAGAATAGGCAACTGATGTTGGATAAAAATTTGAAGTGATGATTTGCCTGTTTTTCTGAACAACATTCTGTATGTTAATGTGTGAGAGAGCATTATGTATTGAAAGCGAGAGAGATTGTAAATATAATCAAGATTTTATTGTATGCATCAAATAAACATTGTACCAAATAATTGACCCTAATAATAACTTGATCGTTTTTAATATTGTTTTATCTCAGCTCGATTTAAACAGTGATGTTTCCTTCTTTGTCTTTGTTTAGTGATTTGGAAAAGAATTCTTTATAGTAGCAGCATTGCAAATTTTTGTTCTGCTCTGGTTGTTTCCTAATAGGCTTATATCAGAAATTGTGTGCTGATTTTCAACACTGTTCCTTCACTGAAATAGGAATGGAGGAAAGGAATATGTTTTTGTACTTGATTTATAAAAAAAAAGAAAAAATATATATAGATTTATATTATGCTTTCCCATTTTGGACTATCCTGGATTGTGATTAAATATACATGTACTTTAAATGGGTGTGTTGATAATTCTGGGATATACATTTGCTAAAGGAAATTTCTCAGTTGATTATAGCTGAAACAAGTCTATGTCTGTTGGTGAAAGATTCATAGCTGTGTGGCATCAAAATCTATTGCCAAGTATTGCAGACTGGGCTCAAAACAATAAATAGAAAATGTTGGTTAGATTTCTATTAATACAGTGGAATCCGCTTAAAGTCAACCCCTCTGAACCGAGAAAAGTATGTTGACTTCGAGCGAGGTTGGCTTTGTCCGGTTTCACATATCTGGTCAGCACAGGGGGTCAAAGTGTTACATATTTATTGGGTTATTCCTCTTAGAGACATTTTGATCAGGCAGTTGACGATAAAAGCTCGACTAGTCAGGCGAATGCAGAATGTTGGAATGAACTTGTGTTGAAAAAGAAAACCAAGTATAGGCAGACCTGCGCGCCCCCCTTCCCCCCCTGGAATAATCGGGGGCAATGTCTGTCTACACTGTCTTTAAGTAAGAGCGTCAACAAGTAGGATGAAGAGAGCTAAGTGGGAGTAGATGTTAGTGTATTCTCGCTACCGCAAAGGAAGTGGAGAGATCCAGTCACTGACCATCCATGGGCCGTGCAAATATAATTGCTGTGTGGGTGTGTGTTTGTGTAATACCCGCCAACGCAAGACAGGTGAAGATGGCCAAGCATCTTCTCAATACAGTGACAGGCCCTCAGGCTGAAGTAACAAAGCATCACTGTCTCTCTGTCTGACTTTTTTTCTCTTTGTCTTCACAGTTTCCGGCTGTCAGTCGGCCAGCATGGGCGATTTGGAGTTGACTGTAAGTGAATTCGACCTCTGAAGGTGTTGACATTATCAAAGATAAGACTAATGAGAATATAGAGGGAAAAAAACGGTACCGCCGGACCAGGTTGACTTTAACTGAGAGTTACTTTACGTGAGTTGACCTTGCGGGTTCCACTGTATGCATGTCATGTGCATATTACACATTAACAAGGTGATGTTGAGGACTTTTCCTAAGGCATACAGAAAGGCATACAGAAAGGGTCTAGATCTTATAGATGAAATCTGCTCTTTTGGGATTAGGAGAAGTGAAATTTGTTTTCCTTTGAGGTATGGAGAAGATAAGATCAGGGAGAATGAGCTCTGGAATGGCCATATATTCATAACTTATTTGGAAAGTTACAAGTACTTGTGAAAAGCAGATAGATATTTCCAGTTGCATCACCTTCAGTTATAGATATTTCCTACAGAAATCTGATTTGGATTTTTATCCAGATAATAATTATTAATGCTTTTTTTTTTTTTTAGGGCAGGATTCACAAGTTCTGCAACAAATGTAGTGATGAAATACAAGTGAATAAAATGTTACTCATCTTTCTCCATTGCTAATGTTGTTGATAGAATTTCTAACCTTATGGTGTGGTCCCCTTCCCTCTATCTTTTATTCAGACGACGAATAAGAATCCCAGTGCTTATGCTTCCTCTCGTATCAACCTCCGCCCTCTTTGTTTGCATTTATAATCATAAATCCTGTAACATATGATGATGTTTGTGTAATATCTTTGTTGTTAAATATTCACCATGTTAAAGTGCTAATTATGATCATAATATAATTACTTTCTCATTAATTGTATCTTTTCAACATGTGCTGTAATTATTTTTATCATAATATCACATATACTGTTATTACTTGGCTGTCATTGATGTTTTTTCTATTTTTCTTTTGAAACGAATTTTAGAAAAATTATTGTTTTGGGTGATGCAGGAATCCATATGACAAACTAGGCTCCAGATGTGCCTGGTAGTAGTCTGAAAATCTGTTTAAATAGTACACTAATCATTGTGAATATACTCTTGTACATATAACATCCACAATATTTCCTTATACTATGTTGTATCATAGTGATAAGGAAGAAAGAATGTCAGATTTTATTCATTGGTTCTGTAGAGATTGGGGTGAAAATTGGAAGTTTTATTTTAGACTCAGCCTAGTGATGAAAGGAAGAACTTTAGGCAAAGGATGAATGCTACAAACATTGATTTTCAAAAACAGAATTTCTGCAATGAGGTGATCAAGCAGTATCAAAGCTGAACTTTCCAAAGCATGAATGCTTTTCAAGTCTGAAGACTGTTATCAGTTCAGTGCTTGCACTATTTTTATTTTTTAATTTTTGTTTGTTTGTTTATTTGTTTTCTTAATGTTATTGCTTTTTATTGTAATATTTTTCTCTGAAAATCCAGAATGTTATTGTAGAGATCAGGGGAGGGGTGGTGATTTGAATTTTCTGGATGGAAATTACCTAAGACAGAACTGAAGCTGGGGACTGGACTGAAACTTATATCGTAAATTAATAGATCAAATAATAAGAATATATTTTGTGGGTGAAGTGTGTTAAATTGTTTAATTAACTATCAATATGCACTAAATCAGATAAAAAGAATATAGTCATTTGCATTTTTCAGCTGTCAAGAAATGGGCAGCAGGTGATTTCTATGCAGGTTATATTTTAGTTTGAGGAAGAGTAAACACATTTTCTCCGTAATTTGTTGAGAGATAGTGATCATCAATAGTAAAAACGCAAAATTTGTAGAAGTTTGAAGATCTGGGTATCTTTTTTTTTTTCCCCTGAAAGGGACTTGTCAAGATAGTCACTAATTTGTTCAATTAATGGTCTTAGCTATGGTGGATTTGTGCATTCATATGTAAAGAGACATGAAAATAAAATATTTGGTAGTATACAATTTGTGTGTATGTTTTTTACTTGTGTGCATTTTTTTTTTCTCATCCTCCTTTTCATGTGTTTCAAATTCCAAACTCCTTTCAGCTTCCTGAAGAAGGAAGACCTATTTCAGTTTTACTTATTTTGTAAAAATTTGTGCCTTTTCTCCTTTCAGTTTTACAGAGAGATAATCTGTAAATAACTTCAGTCCATTTAGATACAATGCAAAATTATGACTTTCATCCACAGCTGATGAAGAGAAATCGCAGAATTGATGCATGAGAATCTAGAAATAAGGTAGAGCAGCAGTGAATGCTATCTGAAAAATGGAGAAAAAGGATGGGTTCCAGGAGATGCGGTGGCCATATTTTAGCTGCCTCCTTTCATTTATTTTCCTATATAAGAAATTTTGTAAGCTTTGTGGTTGTAGGCTTACTATGTGAATTTATGATGAAAAGAAAAATGATAGTAGGCTTGCTGGAAACGGGCAACTGGTTACTGATTTACTGTCATTAACCCAAAAATTGTGCATCCCGTAATTATACCATAGGTAAAGCAAATCCGTGCATGCGTCGCCTTTGTTGCGCTGTGATATTTCCACCATGTCTTTTAAACTTGGGAGTTTATCGGCCTCATAAAAAAGTATGTGCAGCTCGATAAACCCTTCACAAGGTGTAGGAAACTTTACCTAATAGAACTGAGAAATTTCATGCCCAAAGATGAAATCCTCTTGAACAGAAAATAAGAACAGAAATCAAAGGCCACATGGCCCACTCAGGTCCTCTCAAGTGGTCCGAAACTTCAATAAAAAAACTATATTATGATGAGAGACAGTTACAGATACATGTAGTCTCTTTGTTTATACCATATTGATAACACCGATACCCCTGACCTCTTGACCCACTCAAGTTTCACATTGACCAGCGATCAAGCTGTTGTGAGTGTAAGTGAGCTATAATTGTTATAAATGAAAGCTATATCTATTAGTTTTATCAGATAGCTCTCTTGTGCTCTCACTCTGCGTCATCATTAGATCACTTGTACATGTATTTCTTAGTCACCTCTGCCTCGTCAATGTCAGCTGGTCTTATCTCATAAGAATAATCTAAGTCCACGTTGTCACAGGGATGCCAGCTTGCAGTTTACATTGAGATTCTATAACACGAACGTTATGATCATAACCTATGAGCAAATGTGTATTGGGAATGGTCTGTGGGACAAGGGGTGATAAAATCGGCACCCATATGAAATTGACATGTCTTTGTAAATATATCATTCGCTCATTGCAAATATTATCATAAGAAGAAAAGGTGGAGTTAGGGGAGGGATTAGAGGAAAAACACTAGTCAATAAGGTGGTCAATCTGGGCCTGCACTGTGCCACTCCAAAGCCAAGGCGGGGTATCTATTGTCAGAGCAAACACCCTGAGATGACGCACTTTGGTGGAGATCCAGATTGACAAGTCTGGCAAGGTGGGCTGGGTTGCAGTTCTCGAATTAATATGACATTAATTGTGCACTTTCAACAGCCCTCTTATATCCTGTGAACTGCATTCTTCAAGTTGGAGTAGGCAGAAAAATATCTGCAGCTGACAGCACACTAAACTTATGAGAATTGTAAAAATTCAGTAAATGTCAATGCTATGTCTCATTAATCTTTTGACAAAAGCATCACATGATCCACTGAGAACCATTATCTCTAACCATTTGACAGAAAAAATAAAATTCAAGTTAACATAAAGATGACACAACAAAACAATCATGTAATTTACAAGTAATGTTTTAATGTTGCTGATAAAAAATACAAATGTTAAAACAATCACAGAATATCAGACATACGTTTAATACATAGTGAGACTAGCACTCTTTATGCATAGAAAACAATGAATTATAAGGCTGTCGTTAACAATTTTTTACACAGAGGTTATTTCATCATTAATGTTAAGCATTTGATGAAGGATAAGCCACACTGTAAAATTAAAAAACTCAAGGTAGATATTGACCAATAAAACATGCAATGTACAGTTTCTTAGCTACTTTTGTAAAAAAAAAAAAAAAAATTAACAATAATATTAATAAATAAATGTATTCATTTCCCTCTAATGACTTTCAAAATTACACCATACATAATTCATGACTGAGGACCAAATTCGTTCGATATAGCCTTCACTAATACATACTGACACACAGTTCCAAAAAATGTTCATCTCAGTAAACATTCTTCTACAGTTAGAGATGTCACTGTTAGTGTTAAGAGAGCATAAATGTGTGGAAAAATTATTTCCAGGATGACAACTCATTTTTTTTTCTTTCCTTGACATCCAAGTTTAGATGTCAAATCATTGTCTTTAATGAGGACTATATGTCATATGTCTCCTTGTTTCCATTCAGTAACTTCACAAATGACAAAGTGAGCTGAGAATGTCCTCACAGTGAGTAAATATTTGGGCACTTGATACAGCTGTAACATGTATCATGGTTTTGTTGGAGAATCATGCAGTTACATGTTAAAATGTAAGAGAATCCAAGACTGCAGAATAACCTATGCACAGTTTTATCTTTAAGTATGACATGCTGGAAAATGAAAGGTTACAATACATTATAAGGGTGACAATTAATTTCATATGATGCAAACTATATCACAAACATCAAATAAAAGGGTTGTTTAGAAAAGGTCTGTTAACCGTTACACATCAATTTTAAAGTAATGTTCATATACAAAATCTGAAGTGCTGTAAGGATTTTTTTTTTAAGCAAATCCATATAAAAAAGAACTAAGTGTCTATACAACCCGAAAACAGTATGATTTTCTTGTTATTTCAGTGGAATAAAATATTTCAAGTCGACATGAGCGATATCTGATGACTAAGACTGGTTCTGTACTGAAATGAGGAAGACTGATCAGGCAAAAATGACTTAACAACTTAATTCCTATTAATTCATAATATCAAGAGCACACTGCAATTATATATCTAAACAGGTCTGTCTCATACTGTGAAGCCAATATAATACTGTTCTATAAATCGACAAGGATTCCTAAAAAGAATAACAGACAGCATTCAACAATTTGATTGCTGTCAAAGAAATTAAGTGACCCTAAGCAATTATAATATGAAAGTTTTGGCATGAAAAACAATGACTTTTTTAATTGTTTTCATTGATATCATATGTGTTGCTAGGTGGGTTTTGTCAGACTATCTGATACCAAGAGTAAGTGTTGTAGGAAGTGGAGGGTTGCTGGAGGTTGATCAGATACTGTGTCACTAATTATTTTGAACAAACTGTATCAATCACTTAGAACATGTTCTCAAGTGGTGAGAAGGAATGATCGGTGTCAAATGTCCTATATTTGGAATTCCCTTCCTGATTTTTTAGAAATAACCATTAGCCATGCATGAGTGGCAAGTCGAGCTGATTCACTCATGATGATAAACATTAGTTAGATTGATTTAGATTCAACCTCTTTATTCTGGAAAAATACATGTATAACAAATGCAGGAAAGAATGGAAAGAAGATTAATGGGAGATTAATAGCCTCTATGAAAAGGATGGGAAAAAAAAAACAAAAAAACATAGGAATGTCATGGGACTTAACAAAAAAAAAAAAAAGCATCTTTGAAATCAGCAGTGTGACCAGCTAACCATTCAGGGCAATAAACATGGGTACATACAGGACATTATGCTTAAGGCATTAAAAGAGATAAATGGTTCTCAAACATCACTGTTATAATAGTGAAAATTCTTCAAATGACTTGGTAACACCTGGCTTTTGTAGCGTCCATTTGTGAGAGTGAGTGTTTTTTTTTTTTTTGAATGCTTGAACTAGGGATTTTTTACACTTCAAAATTCGGATTCAGCAGGTCCAAATTAGAAGAAAAGTGTGGAAAAAAGTTTTGTTTCGCATCTGGTTGCCATGATAACACCGCCATATTTGATTTTGTGTTTTGAAAATTGTCAATTTAGTGTGAAATTGTGCACATGAACAATATAACTCTATGTAAAAACTTTCATACTTTTTTGAGATACCAGCCTCAGTGGAGATTTTTTAAATCAACAGCCTTCCTGGGAGATTTAAACAAAAAAAAAATACATGTATAGCCCTGGGACTTAAAAGTGGACTGCAATGAGTGCGCATCCCGATGATGATACTTTGGCTGATCAAACTGAATGTTACTCAAAGAAAAACATGTCCTGAACTTGTAATACTATCGAATGCACAAATCAGATCCTTGCAAGTTTATTATTCTGTAACATGTATCATGGTTTTGTTGGAGAATCATGCAGTTATATGTAAAAATGTAAGAGAATCCAAGACTGCAGAATATCCTATGCATAGTTTGATCCTTAAGTATTCTGTCTTCTGGCACATCCACTAACAACAACAACAAAAAAGATAAAACTACTGCAATTACTGCATTTTTCAAATAATGTCAAAGGTAATGAGCTTTATTGGGATGTATGTAGGTAGAAACACAGATCCATATGCAACAATGTTGTGTGCCAAATTTCAGGTGGATCCATTCAGTAGTTTTTGAGTCAATTAGCCAACTGTGGGTTGGTTTTCTTGCAATATTGACAGATGTAAAGTTTTTGCAATTTTCCACCAAATATCCAATTTTTCTTTGAAAGGGGAAATGAAATTCAGAAAAAGCGATGCATTTTATTAAAACACAAGCTATGGAGGGTAATATTGCACATTTGAAGGCAGTTGAGAAATAAAAAAAAGGCCTACTGAGAAAATCGCAGTTGAATTTTCATAATCTCTCAATACAGTCATTTAGTGGTGCCTTGTTGGCGCAGTTTCGAAGCATCATAAAGCATACATTTCTGGCCCCATTCGTTGTTTTTCTGGCATGAGAATAGTACAAAGTGTGTAAAAAATAGCAAAAACCCATTTGTGATATTTTAGTCTCAAAACCATATTTTCAGGACACAATCCCAGTAATCTAAAAGACAGCAGATTACAAACTAAAACATTATCTATTATTTTAAAAAACAGGATCACTAATGTCACCAAATAACACATCAGGTCTTCCATTACCTTCATTCCCAGGTTGCTTACATAGAAAATTAATACCACTATAAACCGTTTTTAAAATAAACAAATCTGAAACACTTTTCCACATTTGAAGCAGACACTATACATGTCATTATGTTTTTGTCCAACTGATGTAGAAAATTAAAGCAAACAGACAGACTAGGCTTCCACAAAAATCTGAAATTTGAAGCTTAAAATCACACAGTTTGAAATTCAGTAACATGAACACAAGTAAATTTAAAGGAAATATTTTCAGTTTTTAATGAATGCCGTTAAAATAAAACAATAATGAAAACCTCAGCATTTTATTTCATAATGTAATATTTGGCAGCAGAGTGTTGGTATAACTGAAAACACAATGAATAAGGACAAAAACAACATTAAAAGCTTCTACAAGTAACAAAGAAGGATTATATCAGAATCAACCTGCATTGGCAACAGTCCATATCACAGTATCAAGTTATGATCTTTTCATATCACATTATGCACTGATTCACAAAACTGCTGGCAGCATCTGGGTTGTCTAATTTGGAGTCAAAATATTGATTTCCATTTTTGTTTTATTTTTTTTTAAAGAGAAGAGTTTGGGCTCATATCAGTAATAAACTATTTATTACAGATTTTTGTGCACATGGAGTTATGAAGAAAAACAATATTCCACAAAATTTCCCGAAGGGGAAACATACACATGTACATAGTAATTTTTCAGGGGGGGGGGGGGGGGGCTGTTAGATGTTTTAAAACTCCTTAGCACTTGATTCTGGCCTGTGTGACTGAACTGCTGAGTCCAACTGAAAAGAAGTTTCATAAACAAAAACAATAACTCTCAATGCTTAATTAGCATTTAATTTCTACATCAAACTGCACCCTATCATCATTATTCATTTTGATAATGAAAGATTTGAGAATGGTAAAATTTATCTTTGGACATGCTGAATTTACTTACACTTATTAACTTAAAGTGGTGATGATCGTCTTTCTACTGGTTCTTAGACTCCGTTATATACAGGGTGTTCCAGAAGTAGCTCACCATCCTTTTCTTACTCAATCTTTCACATTTTGCCAGTTGCTTTCATATTTGACTACTTGAACCAGAGGTACTGTGGAGTGGCCACCCTGATCACAAAATCTTACTCCATATGGCTATTTTCTTTGGAGAATCTCAAATCTGTTGTGTCCAACGTGCCTTTGATGATCTGAAGAATGGAACAATAACTGAGAGCCAAAAGATCACTCCTGAAATCCTCAGGAATGTGAAAGTTTGATGAAGGGTGCTCAATCTGAGAATTGTTATGATTATCATAAATAAAGGTATTTTTGAAACCAATAAAAGGGTGCCTGTCTTCTAGGACATCCACTAACAACAACAACAACAAAAAAAGAGAAATAATTTCACTTAAATAAACTGCTGGCTGTGAGTTCCCTTTTTTTTTTTTTTTCAGTTTTCCTGCCATGACTCACCTCCTAAATCCTAGGGCTAAAAGAAAAGGGAAGCGATGTCTGATAATATTCACAACTGTCAGGCAATGCAATGCAATAATACTTTTCTAGCATAAAGTATTTTTTTCAAAGCCTTGATGAGCTCTTACTGTACACCATTTTCATGTCTGTCCCCCCGCATGAATCTCAGACAGTACATGTAATTAAATATTATTGTAATTAAATATTATGATGCATCACCAGGTTTATATCTTTATAGATTAAAAAAAAAAAAAAAACTGCATCTCTCTTCTTTCAACAGTGTTTTATTTCTAACTTTCATTGTCAGACATTGCTCAGTACTCACTCACACCAAATGCAGCTTGTTTAGAAAACATGACACTATACACATATTTTCAGTGACTTCTTGCTGAGAGCCATCAACGTATATACCATGACGAATATGACTCTGAACTGCCCATAATATTGCATTACTCAATTTTCCCACAGGACAAATGCTGACAACCCAGGGATCCTAGATAGCACCATTCACAGCTCTTGGCACAGAGTTCACCCAGTCACATGGCAAGATAAAGTCACAAGACAACAAAAATACTAAAAAAAATAAAAGCTGTCCATCATGCACTGCTGGACCCTGTTGTGGCACTGATAAAAGTTACTGATTGTCTCTGTTGATTACTCATCCAATCAAGCGGTACTATCTGAAATAGAGGAATGGAATAAATATGTAACAATGGCAGTAAAACAGTTTGTGTCAAGAAAACAGACAACAACAAAAACATTTGGCTGTTCACATAAACATGAGATATAAACATATTAAAAACACTTTGTCAGCAACATCTGTTGCAAAGCAGTATAATGATTCACTGAAAAGACATGCTGTAGGCTACAGTATAAGACAAAACATTACACTCACATGCACATGAATGAAACTGAAAATGTAGTTCTTGCACACAAAAAAGACAAAGCTACAGCTATTCAATAGGCTTTTGATATATCCTACATACCCAAAGAATACAATATAAACTGCATTGTGTCAGCTTTAGTTCATAGTTAAAAGAATTACATCAATCTAACACAATGCTGTCATACATGACAAAGAGAGTAATAAATAGGTTAAAAATACTTTCGGTTCATTAGTTATGAAAATCAACTTTAAACTTCATGAAGATATATCAATGAAAAAAGATGTCTCTATTGCTTACTTTATTTTTTAATTCCATTCCATTAGTTTACTCACAAACCTACATTTAAAGTCAAAAACATTATTAATCCTTGACTGATGCAAGTATTGAGACAGTTGTACACAGTCTCATTATTAAATAATATTATTTGTTTGAGCTAAATAGTGTTTACGCTTTGCACTGTATATATATAGAAAAAAAAAAAGAAAGATGTATGCAGAAAGACAAATGTCTCGACTATCTCACAAGAATTACATTTTGCTGAGGAAGATAAAACAGTTTTGCCTGAACCTGAAGCAGAGCAAGAAAAGGTACCAAGAAAGTGTTGGCATTTGAATTGGACTTATGAGTTCAACTTATACAAGTATTTGAAGACCACAACAATACCACCAACATCATTTAAACATTTCTTTCATCTATATCTTAGGCCCTGGTCAGTTCATCTGTGTCTGTGTCTAACTGTATCTGCAGATAGTCATAGGCCAATCTCATTTCTTCGCTGCAGGCTGCAATGCATGTGGGTCTAGTCACATGGCAGCTGGCATATCAGCTGGCATTTTCTGCTATACCTGCCTGTGCCATTTTGTGTCTTGCAAGCGTGCAACATTCTCTCTTTGCTTGCTGCATTTCCCAGCTTTTTTTTCTGGATTTACAGCGATGGCAAGATATATATGTTTAATACTTTTAGTAAATATATTTCAATGAATTCATTATATGTACTAAGGTCTAATATATGTTTGAATTGCTGGAGTGATGTAATTCTCTCATTTTGAATTGTGAATTGTGGGGACCTAATTTTGGAACCAGCTGGCTAAGGTGTGTCCCACTGTGCAGCAGTATGCTACCGCAAGATACAGAATGGGGAGCACACTCCTGCTGGCCAACATACTGGCTACACAGTGAGACCCAGGCTGTATGCAGAGACACAGACACACTGTGCCAGGGCCTTCATATAATATGATGATAAGTTTTGTTAATAAATCTTCATTAACCATCTACAATGTGGGTCACTTTCATGTGCATTTTTTAACAAATACAAGCATCATTAAATTCACCTCACTGTTTGATCTCATTGCAATGTTATTTAACTGCCAGTGCATAAAACTGAGAAAAAGAACTTGCAGTATAAAATTAATTTTTGAAAAATGTTAAACTTGCAGCATGGAATAAAACTGATGACAAGGGCCTTGTTCAAACCACTACACCTTCAAGCAAACGGCATGAGGCAGAGAATGTATACTTGACTAACTTCTAGTCGACTTCATATTTAAGATTCTATTTCAGAAATGTAAAAATTCATACAGTCTATCTCATTTGAATCAGAACAAGTGCACAAGGTGAGAATGATAAATAACCAAATGACAGTTTAGGTGTCGATCTTGTTGACAACTCTTGAGTGCTGATTAATATATATTTCTTTCTAGCTCTGTGTACCAAATTAAAGATATTGTTACAGTGGCGAACCGTTTGAAGGATAAAAAAAAATCTTATAGCCGACATGTACAAAAGCCTCAAAAACAGATTCCAGGGCTTTCTGTCATCTTTGTAATGTGCATTTATCTGTAGTGTCATGAATGGTCCATTGTGTCAGTTGTGAAGTTCATTGCTGGGTCTCAACTGGATTTTTCCACAATTTTCTCAGCAGCAGAAAGATAAATATATGCAGCATAAAGATCTGTTTCAGGTCAAAGGCATCTGGCCACAATTCTGAAAATGTGCTGGTTGATGAAATTTTGCTCATAGATCATACACAATGGTTTGCCCCACAATTAGTGTTGATCACCAAACTATTGTTTGTTACCATAAGTATTTGTAAACCGGTGTGATGTCAAGATACGTGCACAGTTCTTTGCTCCTTTGTGAACCCTCTATTTGAGCCACTTAGTCCTTCCACAATTCTTTGATTTCTATTTCCAATCAAAATGGTTGGCCATGAGAACAATAAAAATCTTATGTGAGTGTTCACAACTGTAATGTTAGAGTGCACACTAGTGCTGGGCATCGACCTGGATTTTGATAAACTGGATTTTTGAGTTACCCACTTCTCAATAACTGGGTCAAA
>JBCAUA010736633.1:0-15114 GCA_038406235.1 Peronia verruculata | reverse complement strand
AGTTTTGTCATCATTTAATTTTAGTTTATTCATTTGCATCCAGTCCTTGACGGACTCGATGCATGACTGAACATCCCAGATAACATTATTAATCTGATCTGGGGTTGAAGATTTATAAAATTGTGTATTATCAGCCTACATGTGATAATACATTCCGTGTTTGGCGAAAATCTTTGCAAGAGGCTGGGTATATAAGGTATGTAAAATCGGTCCTAAAATAGGACCTTGAGGCACACCATAAGCTTACTTTTTGACAAATTTTCGTGAATATCTACAACCTGAGATCTGTCAGTCAGATAAGACTTAAACCATGCCAGTACGGTTCCAGATATACCATAAGTAATCTCTAATCTTTGAATTAGTATAGAATGATCTAGAGTATCAAATGCTGCAGATGGATCAAGCAAACAAAGGATGAAAATCATGCCTTGATCAGCAGCAGTGAGAAGATCATTTGTTACATGCAGCAAAGCTGTTTCTGTGCAGTGATTCTCCCAGTACGATGACTGAAAAGTTTCTGTCAGACTGCTAGAAATAAGAGTTGGAAGAAAACTGCTTTCCCTAGGATTTTAGAAACGAAAGGTAAATTTGACACCGGGCGATAATTTTTGAGTTCATTGGGATTTAGATTGAATTTTTTAAAGCAATGGATGAATGATGGCCTCTTTAAAACATGATGGTACCAGTACAATACCACTAGTCAGCGATGTATTGATGCTGTTGGTTATGAGGTCAGCAAGTAAATCAATGTTTTGAAATAAAAGTGAGGTTGGGGTGGGGTCAAGGGGATGTGATAATTAATTTCTTTACAAACTCGACAGTAACAGGTTTAAATGAACTGAGTGGTGTGCCTGTGAAAGAATCAAATGAAGGGATCAAGTCTGTGCGATCCGGTTAATTCCTATTTGTTTGATTTTTTTTTTTTTTCACAAAAATATTCTCAAAATGCGTCAGGTAGATCTTTGTTTGGAATAGTTGTGGGAAGTCTAGATTGACGAACACCACTCAACTCATTCGACACCGAGAAAAGATATACATTTATTGGCAATCTGTCTCTGGGTAACCTTCATCTTCGTTGGCTTAGTCTCTTTCACACGATTTGCTTCGCTATGTTTTGTCAAAAATAAAGGTACCGGTAATAAATAATACTAAACAAATCTTTAGGCAGCTCACACTCAAGCTTGGAATTTTGTTAATCTTTTATCATTTTTTTTGTACACATATGTGTGTTGGTGAGTGTTTTGTGTATAGACTTTTGTGATGGGAGGGAGGGGTGGTTGCAGAGGATAAATATGTGACAAGAAAGAACTTGAAAAGGCTGTTGAAATGCATGTATCATCTGTTGATTGACGGGAAATTAAGCCCAAAACTTGGCAACCGCCACGATTATCATCCAAGCTACAAAGCATAAAGTTCTGTTAGCTATCATGGCGGGAAACGGTAAGTATGCCCACTGAATGAATAATAAAACTGATGAAGTCACCAACAAACATAAGTCTTAGCGCTTAAATCTGTCAGCGTGCTCTAGGCTAGATCATATTCACACGTGTTCCAATGGATGAGTCATCTTACGCGTCCCGTATGTCACTGTACGAGTGAAGTGTGCGTAGGCTCCTTGGCGTAGACTACATTGCAATTACATGTATGTGAGACGGTCTGTGGTAGTGAAATACATTGTAGAAGAACAAATCGGAAGTTCTTGTTGTACATATGCATACAGCCGCTGTTCAAGTCTCTGTTAAACAAATGTAGTTCCACTTTTCTCTTTATCTCCCCACTACGGTGGGTTGAGAACCCCCCCCCCCCTCCCCCCGCGCACACACTCCCCCTTTTCCCATATATGCCCATCAGTTTTATTTGTGTGTTTTCTATTTCTGATTATAAATAGAGTAAATCTGTCCCCGGACCTGTCTTCAACTTAAAACAACGCAAAAGGAACTGAATGAAATAGGCATGTCAGACAAGGAAGGAGAAGCTTGCCAGTAATTTCCTTTTTTTTTTTTGTTCAGATTTAGAGGGCAGAAAAGGAAGGCAAAAAGTAAAGGTCTAGATCACGGTTTTCCTAAAACTGATATGGATGTAACGGACGACAAATGCTGTGAAAGGATTGGCGTGGACCTTAATATAGTATACACGTAGCACGTAGCATTCCTGAGAAGAAATAGGCCTACAATCTAGATGTTAGGCCTATGAGATGGCTGTTTCTGCATTGTCTGTTTGTCTAACTCATTGCCTGATCATCTGTGACCCACACTTACCACTTCTGTGAAACGTTGATTTCCACTGTTGTATGTACATGTATATTGATCATGTTTGTATCCTGACTGTAGAATGAGACTGCCAAGGTTATTTGCCGTTCTCAGCACACACTATTTTGCTGGCACAGTGGCTCTAATCTAATGAATTTTGTCTCATTCTAACTGTGCTCTTTCATTTGACAAAATACACTGGAAATGTGTCACCATAAATTCGAATTGTGTACGACTGATGTTAGGCTATAATGATTTTTGCAGTCAATGTTTTTCTATTGCTGATATTGATAAGGCAGTAAGTGTCACCTAGTATCAGTGAAATTTAAGAGGACCATGAATTTGCATTGACTCGTGCTTTACACGCTGTCATGCTATCGACGAAATTGATGTCACTCGTGTGCTGGAAGACAAAAGTCGTTTTAATTCTTTGAATTAAAAGCTGCTGTTAAATAAATATATATAGAAAGAAAGAAAGCAGAAGGAGAACGAAAGAATAGCGAAATGGAGGAAAGAAATAATGAATAAAAGAAGGAAAGAAAGAAAGAATGGAAGAAAGAACAAAAATAGAAAGAAAGATACATGTATTTTATACATGTAGTGCGTGCTCTGTCACTGAGTAGAATTTGCTGGAAACAAATCCTTCTTTCATTTTTACCGCTGCAAATAAAATTTATTTTAAAGATTGTGAGTGCTATGAGGACTAGAGTTATGTAACCTTCTCTGCTCCACCCCCCAACCTCTCTCAATCTTGGAAAAACCGCTGTCATTCTTTGCTTTCCTTTGAATGATATTTTGTCTGTTCTCTCATGCAGACGTTTATCTAAGCTGCAGAATAATTTCGTATACTACATGTATACGAATCACATTAAATTCTGTAATTCAGCCCGTTTTCGTCATACGTGTAATTCACATCTGTACAGAATTTCAGTAATTTTGGCTTCATTATGAGCAACAGTTGTACTGGCACTTTATTCAAACTGTTCATACATGTATATTCTTTAATTATGGTGTGCTGCTAACCTCTGCACTTTTTTGTTCTCATTAATAATTATTATACTGTACAACACTGTGTAGTCTCAGGACAAAAGGAGAAATGCAACTGCATTTACAGCTGCCCTGAAATATACATCTCAGGCAGGCAGACATCTGAATTACACACAACAAAAAATGTAGACTGTTCATAATAGGACACAAATCAACAAGGAAAATCAACAAAGTGTTGTTGGAGATTGTAAGAGGACAAAATAATATAAATTAAATATAATAATCACACAGGATGAGCCAATAGCTCAGTAGTAACATAATGTGTTTATTGTAAGATAAATATACAATTTATATTATTGATACAGAAAGGAAATGTACACATCATGTTGTTACATCTTAATATGCCTGTTGTTGTTGTTAATTGATGGAAGTTATCTAGACTTAATATGGTTACCAAAAAAAAAAAAAAAAGGAAAGGAACTTTCTGAGGCACATGCAAGCTTCAGAGATGGAGTGAACCGAAGCTCTGTTTACACTTAGTTGACATCTAATTAATGTCATTCCCGCTGACATTTAAACACACTCATCCCAGAGAAATGTAATAAATAAAAAACAAAACAAAAAACAAACAAACAATATTATTAATAAAAAACAAAAAAAAAAGAAAAGAAAAAGACAGGATGGAATAAAAACACTCCAGTACTAATAAGAGACAGGCACATTCTCCATGATTATCCGTTCACTGTCAGAAAACATTCTCAAATACATTGTTATTTACTTATTTATTTATTTTGCACAAGAATGCAAATCACATTTGTCTTGTAAAGTGGCAGAAAGGGCAAACATGAAATATGTGTAATGAGTGTGGTCAATGCCAACTAGGACTCCAACCTGGACACTGGTGACAAAAAATAGCTGTCAGAATCATGTACAGCTCTTCCCACATACCTGTTTGTATGTTTTTCCTCCTGTAACCTAAACTTGTTGTGAAACAAACTTTTCCAGAAACACTTACATTTCCAGTCGTGAAATTTCACATGCACATTCACTGAATGCTTTGGCCCCAGTTGATTTAGCACTGCTCTTTTAAAGGATGCATGATGGGTACAAGACAAGGCTAATATCCTTGAGCTTTACATGGAGTGGAAACTCAACATGGGCAATTAGATATGGCTTAATTTGTCAATGTTGCCATCTTCCTCCAGCTCAAATAGAGGGCACAATGATACTGATTATCTTATGAAAGTAAAAATGAGATAGAATAGAACACGGCAATCCCACACAATCGAAACTGATCTGCAGCAACAATAACTAGTTCCCTAGAATTTCCATCTATTACTGAAAGCACAATATGTCTCAGTTCAATGAAACACTCCAAGGGTGATCTCTGTAAAAATAATAATAAAAAAAAAAAAGAAACAACAACAGCATAACAATAATATAAAAAATCAAAAACAACAAAATCTAGGACAATTTTGTCAAAAATAGAACAAATTATTCACATCCTTCTTAGGGGTGGAGGGGAAGAATGCAGCAACAATATTCCTTTCATCTTCAAAGATCATCACTGGACTCCTGCAAACTTGCTTCTCTGTGGACCTGATATGCCGACTGGGTATTTTCCACAACTTAGTAAAAGCACTTCCCATTCACTAAGACATAAAGCCATCATTACTCAAGGCTTTTCATGTCTTTGAAGGAAAAAAATATCTTAAACCAGGCCTAAGCATACATCAGAAACTTTGTTCAGACAGGCAAGCATGTAGAAATAGAAAATAAATAATTCTTTGTTTGTGGAAAGTGAGTTGTTTATCTCCAAACTTGGTCCTTCTGTTGGACGAGATCAGAACACACTTTCACACACATAATAGACAGATGGAAGTACATGTACATGGAACAGATGAACATGTGGGGGGGGGGGGGGGGGGAGAAGGGACTCATATTATATGATATGGAACACAAGACGTCCTTCACAGCAACACATCAGTTAATGATAATATGTGTGCACTTATCCATCATTCCTGGATGGCTGACTTCACACTCTTTCCCTAACTGTTTCAGCACATTTGCATGACTACTCCATTGATAGCCAACAGTGTTGAGGCACAACAAAATGTTCCATCAACATCATTTCACAAACAAACTGCAAACATCATGATGAAGGGCTGGATTAATTACACATTATGACCGACACATGTTCTTGCTATTGAAATGCTCATCTGGCTCATTTGATTTTTTTTTTTTTTTCACATAACATATTTGCTACATTTCTGAATACAGGATGCATTGTCATGATACATGTACATATGCTCATAAACCTTACACCTATGACAGTGCAAAGGCTCATATACAGTGCATCACACATTCTGTTTGCCTGTCTGCTGCCACATTATGATACTGATAATGCTCAACCCAATGTATCTCCCAGTCTTCACATGAAATGAACAGTAACTAAATAATGTGTGGCTTAAAGGCCATGCAAAAAATCCGCAGACCTAACAACTGCAAATATCAAATCAATAATGTTAAATAAGAATTACTGATAAGCGCGTGAGCATTTCTTTGACAGCAAAGCAATCTTGTAAAACCCATTAAAAGTGACATCACACAGGACTGAACATACGGTGCAAAAGATAAACTTTTAAAATCCAAAATGCTTCCAAGATTAATTGAAGAAATCTGTGACATAATATGTACCTGCTAGGATAGGATGCTGAGTTTACCAAACAAGTTGTTAAACTGTACATCTTTTAAAGATGTTATCAGTTATATATACATTTTTCTGAACAACTAACTGACTGCCAAATACATATACAGAATTTATTTTAACCCCTGAACCCATAATTTTTATGCACAGCCATTTCAACTTAATGCAAAACAACAGAAACTTTCTGTATTATCACTTTTGTTTTTTTCTTCAAACAGCAGAAGCACTTCACTAAAAAAAAAAAAAAAATACTTATGATAAGTGTTTTATACTTTTATGGCAAAGCAGTAGCCATTACTAAAAGAACAAATCAAAATACAAAGTTTTGGGGTAACTGACAAAATAGAATGTTCATCATGAAAACAAGGAAAAGGGAAGAGGGTGAGGAAAAGGCAGAATAAAAAAATCAGACTCATCATAAAATAAAAACAAAACGAAACAAAAAAACAAAATAAAGCAGAGATGAGTCACAGGTTTAAACAATTGTAGTATGCATAGATTTTCTCTGATCAAATGCCCCTAAGGCAGCAAAGCATGTAATGAAGTATGCTGTATTTGTTGTATTTAACTATCCTGAAGTCTATAACTGCAAATGCTCATGTAGATTTAAAAAAAATTAATGCACATTAAAGCTTTAAAAAAAAGACATTCTTGGTGACAAAATAAAGGAATGTAATTAAGGTAAACCCTACCAAAAAAAAAAAAAAAACCCAACATTATATGGAACAAAGATCAACTCCTCAATAAAACACACACACACACAAACAAAATGTGTAATTAGGTTTCTCACCAAATTCTACAAGATCAAAGGCAAAATAAAAAAAATAAAAAAATTTAATTGAAAATTAAGCACCATTTCTGCCTTGGCTTTACTTCTTCACATAAAAGTTGAAATGAAGGTAATAAGTCAATTGTTAAAAAAAAAAAAAAAAAAATCGCCACACTTGTCCTCAAACTGCAAGACTTACAGACTTCAAAATAGTCAAACACATGATAAATCCTGACCTAAGAACTAAATGACTGATGTGCTGATACAAAATGGCAATGCACTTGTAACTTGACCCGTCCTAGGTCCATTTACTTTCAGTTCTGCCTAAAAGTCTTTCCCCTGCAACAAAGTGAAACAAAAAGAGATGTAAATATATTTATATATTTCGAAAGATTATATAGTTCAGTTCTACCTTTAAGAGTCACAGTGGAATTAAAAAAAAAAAGAAAAGAAACGAAAAAAATAGTCATATATGAAACAATTCTCAAGGACAAAGAACAAAAAGGTTGTGATCGCTGAATGACATGTAAGTTAACAATTGGCCAATAAGCAGATCTCCTGAATTCAAATTAATTTCCATGAAAGAACAGTTCTATCACATTACAAAACAATAAGAATGAAAACACACATACACGACAACAAAAAAATAAGGGAATATGTAAAGACAGAAAGTCAGATTTCTGACTTAAATCGGAAGTTTGATTTCCCTAATACATGAATAAAATAATGGTTTACGTTATTTTTCCTCTAAAGGGCCAAAACACTGCTCACAGCATTGACCTGGAATTACAGAAAGACTGAAACACGGTCATAACATTGCCATCTTTTTGCAATACAAAGTTTTTACAAATTTCCCACACAAGGAAACACTTGAAAATACAGATCACAAAGATCAATGTGTTGTTTTAGTCTTTGTGGGATCCAGATTAGCACTGTGTGCTCAAGTCAGTCGAGTGCTATCCAATTCGGTTGCACAATATATATACACTAAAAAATACATGTGATTATAAATAAAAAAAAAATTCTAGTCCTCTCACGTTAAATAAAATCTGAAAGTTTCTACAGCAATCTGGGAGCACATGCTGTAAACAGTGCACCATGGGGCATAATATTTGTTGTTGATACTTTGCTGTGTTGATTGTCTTTCAACAATTCACGCGAGCAGTCAACTGCATGTTGTCAAGTGTGAGGAATAAAATTCTACAAACTTCAGTCTCTATCCTCAATTAGCCTCCACCAAGCATCAAGCTGGCTTTCATTTGGAACATGCCAAATTTTTATTGCACTTTTGGGTCCCCTATTATTGCGTGGGACTTGCATCACATTAAAAATTATTATAAAAGTGCAACTGGCTAGTGGGTTTAAATAAGTCAGCAGTTGATCAGGTAAATGTAGAAAAATTGGTGATGATCAGGATTCCTGATTAAATTTACACTTTGACATCCTGATTGTTGTTTCAATAACAATATTATTTATAGGAAAAAAAAAAATGGTGAAAAATAAAAAAAACAAAAACTTGCCTATACGAGACAAACATTCTAGACAGTTTTAACATTTCAATGTACTTACGTAATTGTCTTCTTCTCTTTGTCTTTGACCTCTGGTCTTGCTCGGTTCAAAACTTTCAAGAGATCTGATGTCTTTGCTCTCATACTTTGATGAATGTATGCCTGCAAAGTAATGAAACGTTTGTTAACTCTTCCATATGATATAATCTGCTCCACGCCTGAGATTTAACGTTCGCCAACTCGCTAATGGCCCCTAAAAATGGTGTCTGGCGAACTCGATTTATGGCATCACTCGCCCGGTTGGCGACCTAAAAATTACCCCATTGGTAGAGATTTGTACTGTAAGGTATATCAATAAAAACAGAGAATAAAGTTGTTTTCTAAAAATAATCATCAGAAACAATGTTGTTATTGAAAGTATTGTTTATTAGCAATAGTAAGACAATTTAAAATAGAACTGCATTTTCGATCAAAGGGTCTGGCAACCTGAAACATTTTCTGGCAACCTGAAGTTCCCAGATTAGGAGCCCGGCTGGCTGCTTAGCCTGGCTTGCTAAATCTTAGGCCTGCTGCTCTATGTAAGCCCAGATGAAAAGTGAGGAAAAGTTACAAAAATGAAAATGAAGATAATATCAATAAAAATTAAATATAGCATAGTGATTTTTCATGGCCTATGTAGGTTAAGCCACTGTATCCAATTCCATTTGAAATCAAATTGCATACTTTTCTTTACTTCCATGTCTTAAGAAGAACGTGGACTGAATAACCTTCCTATAATTTTGTCTGGAAGGCACCCATGTACGTTTTCATATTGTTTCAAGAATTTTAAAACATAAAATACCCATCTTACCTTTGAGCATTTTATATGATAATGTAGGTAATCCCTCAACATATGAATGAGGTCAATCGTGTTGTCCCTTGCTTTTTTGTTTGTGTGTCTTGGAAACAAAACTGTTCAGGAAAAAAACAATAATTGTCATATTCAGACAATAGGAAAAGCTATGTTCTCACAACACTAAAACTTTAAAGTGGACTTGCATTATTGTTTCTCTTTGATTTTTAATATCAAATAATCGATAACTGAACTGAAGCAAAACTGTTCACTGATAACGATGAGCCAAGCTAAATCAAGTTCAATAAAGTCTTATGAGTAACTGATTGATAAGCAGTAAGCAAAATAAACAAAGTAAAACAACTAAACAAAAAAGTGTAAAAAAGAAAAAAAAAAAAAAAAGTTTATCATGTATATGTGGTTCTCATAGTAAAGCAGATACTCTGAGTTACTGAAGAAAATTCCAATGGAAAAAAACAACAGCAACAACAACAAAAAACAAAATCAACAACAAACAAGATAACCCAGTATTACATACCAAAAGTGATATAACCAATATTGTCTCCTGTGCGTGCATCTGTTGCTTGAAGTTCCTGAGGTGGTTCCTTGTGGCTGAACAAAACCTGAGGTGCCTGCTGGTACTTTCGCCTCCCTTCTTTGAATTCCTGAAATAGGAGACAAGATTTAAAAATAAAAAACAAAAAAATTAAATAAAGCACAATAACAAAATTAATTTTTAAAAAATTTTAAAAAATGAAAAATCCAAACATCAACGATAGTCAGCTTTTCCTCAAAGCATTAAAGAGTATCCTCATTTAAACACTTAACTTCTCTATACTTTAAAATTTTAGTATTTTTGAATTTCCACTGCAAATGACTTTAACAACAAATATGGGTATGAACAGTTACTTCAACACAATTCACACAAATATCACCAAAAAAAACAAAAAAAAGAAAAAAAAAAGTAACAGCTTTCCAAGTTTATGATTCAAACAATTGAAAGAAAAATAAACAATAAAACTAAAAGACTCTTTTGCTCATGACCAAAGTATCTGTTTTTAACTCCAATATTGCACTCACCTGCATAAAAACTTTTCCTATTATAATGTCATCATCATCTTTGAAAATGGTACTGAAGATCACAGTGACTCTGTCTTTCTTGGCTTCAACATACCTGAGAAAATAAAAGATCTATCTTCAATTCTCTGTGAACTTCTCACGCTCATATGTAACTACCCTATTTATTCTCCACACAACACGAATAACTGCCATACCAACTGTTTTATCTGTATTTATTCCTATAGACTGTATGGATTAAAACGGTGACATGTAGTGCCTCTATAAAATGCAAAGTGACAAATGAAAAAGCCATAACATAATGTTGGAAATTTGCTTTCATTTCAAGAATTTTGTTGAAATCCTGTCTTTGGCAACATCCCTTCATCTGACCATGCTAACAATGATATTGACTGAAGATTCTGCTTCAAGTGACAAATTCAAAAAGCTCTGCTGGTTAATATGGCTGTTCTGAAGTAATCATGTCAATTTTTTGAGAATATATCTGTCATGTCATTTTGCTGATGTAATGACCTATCAATAATAGTGAATCACACTGGCAAAAAAAAAAAAAAAAAGGTCTATTTCTACAAAAAGTGAGATCTTTATGATATGACCAATTCAATCAAGGAGAAAAAAAATCCAGCCCCAGAATTAAGCACACATCAGTTATATTTTGAGAATCTGTTTGAACCTTTACATGTTTCAGGGATGTCAAACTGTTTTCACAAAAAAGTTAGAGAATTCCCCCCGTCCCCCCTCCTCAGTTATGCAAGTGTAGGACATACTAAAAAATCTAGGGTTTTCATACTTGCTAGAAGTTTTCATTGTTTTGAGAGGTTTGGAAGTTTTCACAAGATCTTGGGAAGGGACTATAAAATTACACAACACGTCGAAATTCCAAGAACTAAAACATTCTCATTGACAGTGCCATCATCATCAAGCGTAATTAGATTAGCTCTATTTCCTACTAGATCTTAAATCTTTTTATCTAGACCACGAGCAGCGGCCTTCTTACGCTAGTTTTTTTAAAGATCATGGGGACATTATTTGTTGTTGTCAGTGTGCTGATTTTCTATCAACGACTCTCACACAACTGCATGTTGTCGGATGAGAGGAACTGAACGCTTCGAACTTCCATCTCGATCTTCAAACAGTCACCGAACACCAGTCCAACTATCGTCCGCGGCATGAGGATAACTCTTTCGTACTTCCAGTTTCACTGTCATTGTGCCAAATTTGTACTGCAAATTATTATAAAACTATGATTGTCTTGTAGATACAGTAAACGGCAGCTGATCCACCAAAAGTAAGACAAAAACCAAAAAGTTGAAATTCCTACTAAAGTCGAAAGTTTGACATCCCTGATGCTTTAATTGTTCTGCCTTTTCCTCCAATCAGATGAAAGGGGAGTGACTCAGTGGAAGTTGAAATTCTGCGAACTGAATGAGAAATATGCTGTATGTTAGAAACGTACATGAATATTATCTGGAAAAGAAAAGGAAGAACAGTTGACCTGAGTCAAATCCATATGAGTCAATTTTCAGATGGTTTGATCTTTTTCTTGGAGCAGGTCCCCATGCTTTTTTACTTTACTAAAAATTATGCTGATGAATTGACTTCGACATCCATATTCATTAATGAGTCAATCTTTTTCTCCTGTCTCTGTCTCTATAAGATCAAAGGAAAAAGCAATGCTTGAGGTAATGTACAGCAACTAATCTCAGCTTGCGCGACACTTCATCTCAACACATCTACGCTCCTTCCATTGTGCCAGAGCATGACTATAGGTTAACTTGAACTGCCAAACTGATTCACAGACTGTGTGATCAGAGGCCAGCTTGGCATTGTCTCAACCTCCTTTTCACACCTCATCCATGATCTTCTCCATCAAACTGCAGATATTTTGTACTCGCACCGCACACCCCCTCCCTGCTGCGACAATATCATGCAAATTCGCGTAAGGGAAGTAGGAAACGTAGTGTCGGAGAGCATCTTTGATGTGGGGAGTTCTCCGGCTGCACCATGGTTCACACATGGATGTTACCCTGAGAAAACCCCAGGGAGTTTCCCGTTGTTCTTCTCATCAAGGAGAACTTGCTCGCTGAACTAAAGGGTGGCAAAGAGTTGTAAAAAAAAATTCCTCCACAACCCTCTCTTATTTTTACTTGCAATTTGGCTGATTAGACCTAGATACTTTTTCACCAAGGTAAATGAGAACAGTGAGGTACTGCACCCTCCCCGCCCCACCTGCAGATAGATTCAGTGCATGCAATGCTTATCATCTTGAAAAAGGCTAGTATAGAGGTAATACATGTACAGAGTTTCATATCATGAAGTGGTGGTAGGAGTGTTACAATGCTGTGTGCGGCAATCATGTTGAGTTGAAAATGAATGTTCAGGAGGCAGGGTTGGGAGTGTTGGACATCGTCAGTTTATATGACAGTGAAACTTAAAATGCAGATGACAATGGGTACTGATAATAATACATGCGTTACATTAAATTCAACCAAAAGTTAGGGTGATCTCACTGAAAAGGAATGGAAGAAATCAAATTTGATGCTCAATGAAAGAATGTGTAAGGGGAACTAACCATTACAATGCCTGACAATATGTCATTCCAAATGAGCAGTGCCTATAGTTAGTTTTCAAGTCTTTAGTAACATACGGATGAGTCAACCTATGGATGAGGCGATCCTATTTTCCTCCCCCATGAGAATTGACTCATCCATAGTCCACTGTATTAGGGAAAGAATAACGTAGACACTATTCCCAAAATGCGAATTTATCAGAAAGCTTTATCGTTAAAAAAAAAAAAAATGGCCCCCATCTGTCAAAATGTCAACGGACTTGGGAAAATCATAAACAAAAAGTGCAATCAATTATACTTACATGGTCTCATCATCTCTATAGTGAATTACTGCTCGTGCATTTCCTTCATTGCCATTCTCTTGAAACTGAAAATATTTCTCAAAGACTGAGGCAAAGCAGTTTCTCTTTAACAGGCTCACTTTGCTCACAAGTTCTTGCCAATTGTCAGGAATTTTTTCCAAGTCAAACTCCACAGAGACATTGTAGCCTAAATGAGTGAAGAGAACATATAACAAATGAAAAAGCAACAATTAAAGAAGAAATGTGGATCAGTTTATCAAAACATACACATACTTAATTTCACATATATTTATCCTTTTCAAAGTTTAACTAATGTTTAAAAGCTCCAAAGACACTATTCACTGGGTCTGATTTAACTTTTCAGCAAGTCAAATGATGTAGAATGATACGTGACTACTTTTTCTTTCATTCTAAAAACTAGCTCTCAGCTCTCAGTATTAGATTAATCAAGTGGTATAATTTTCATTCTGCAAACTCATATCATCATGAAAATGTTTCTACTCACCTGACTCTGGCGTGGTTAGTAGACCACTGTATTCTCTTTTGATCAGCTGAAATTGACAATCATAAAAGGAACGAAGATATTCAAGAAACAATTCCCTACAGAAAAACAAAGTCACAGGCCACAGAGACACTTTAGAAAGGTTCATCATACACATGCAAATCAAAATCATAAAATAGCATGCAGAAGCTGTTCACATCATCTGAAAGCATAGGGCAAGGGTGTGATTACTATCTGAACCAGAGAAAGTTAAAAAAATAAAAAAAAATGGAACAAGATAGAACCTGGTCACATGCCAACCACACAGTCTCTTTGGCCAATGTAACAAAGAAATCTTTACAAAATAGCTGAAGTGAAACCATGGCCCTCAAAAATAACATCAGTTTCCAGATAAATCTATTTCTCTCTACAGACTGTAAACAAACTCTAAAACCAAACTGCTATATTTTGTGAAGAAAAAATGATAAATGAAATGAAGGTAGTTTTGCAGTACAAGGCAATGACCCTTGCATTCTACATTTGTTTCAGCATAATAGCATTATGTGATTAAATAATGAAGCACATCACATAAACTTTATCCTAATATAATGAGTCCTCAAATTTAATTTAATACATTTCAATAAAATTTAACAATGAAATAATTACCTCATCTGCACCATGCTGTTGAAGGTCTTTGTAGAATTTGAGTGATATGCTGACCTAGAGAGAAAAAAAAAAAACAAAAACATGACAGAGATGATGTGACATGAGGCCATAATGCATCTCCTGGATATGAATAAAATTCACCACGAACAATTTTCCACAGGTTTGAAAACACAATTCATCAATGTTGTCTCTGCTGAATGATAAAAACACACTAATCTGTTCAAACCACAGGCCAACCTTTCAGCCTCATATCAAATCCAACTTTTTATGGGAGAATTTTTATTTCAAACCTCAGTAACATGAAAAAGACTGAATTTGAGACTTTTTTTTTTACCCCAGGCATATTCATCAAACTATCAGAGGAAAAGATCTTGCAAAAGTAATTTTTCAATATGAGAACAAGATAAGTTTTCATGTGTTTACATCAAAGACGGGGAAAAAAATCAGATCTTAATAAAGAACATTTCACAAGTGGATATATTCAATAATAATCTTGATTTAGTAAACATTTTGAGATACACTGTACTCACAGTTCTATGTCATTCAACACAATCGAAAGCTGAACAGTAAATTCCACTTACTCTAATTTTTGTCTTAACACCATCTGGATTTGATACGTGAAAAAGGGCCCCATCAAAATCTGCAAGAGAGATAATGTAGACGATATCTACACATGCAAAAATTTCATCACAAAATTAAGTGTTAAAACCTCAAAGAAAATGAACTTGAAACTTTATGCTTCAACAATCAATCTACTAATACTGATGACACAGAATGAATTATCTGTTATTAGATGTGTCTTGGACCAAATGTGGGCACTACCCTCTCTCTGTAGTCCAGGTACAAATGGCATGGATCGATATTGCAATTATTATACAGTGAAACTCTGATATTAACTCTAGAACTGCGACCCAGCCTAAGGGCTACAACGCCCTGCGGCGCGCCTTGCCGGGCTTGTCAATCTGGA